>BSBM01001051.1:815000-1080000 GCA_027924585.1 Larix kaempferi | reverse complement strand
GTGTAGAAGCAAGGAAGAGAGAGTGAGAGAGAGGGGGTTAGTAAGGGGTAAGAGGCTAGGAGGGGGGTTAGTGAGGGGGAGAGAGAGAGAGACTGAGATAGGGGGTTAGTAATGGTTGGTGGGGGGAAGGAGGGAGAGAGAAAGAGAGAGGAGAGGGTGTTAGTTGTAGGGAGTGAGAAAGAGATATGGGAGGTGTGGTTAGAGGTAGGTGGAGGTGTAGGGAAGAGAGAGAGAGACTGAGAGAGCCTAGGTTAGTAATGGCTAGGGAGAGGAGGAGAGAGAGATAGAGAGTAGGGTGTTTTGGGCTAGGGGGATTAGCAGAGAGATAGAATTGGCTTTTCAGATTGCAAGCAGTGTGAAAGGCTTAGAAAAAGACTGATTTAAATAATACCATCAACTTAAAACACTAATCATCTATAAATTAGGAAATGCTATATTTTTCAAGTTCTAAAACCAAAATGGATGAATGAAAAATTAATTATGTTTAATTCAAAAATAAAAAATTGAGAAATAAAAAAACCATGAACCTGATAGCACAATTCACATATGGAATCTCCTTTTCTATGGGACCAACGCTCTAGAAATTACTCTGAGCATATTGTGGAGAGAGAAACACAAAGTGGGATGAAGAATTCAATAATAAACACTCAATAAAGATAAACCTTTCATTCTTATATGTCCCCTAAACCATAAACCCCTACCTTCGAGGTGCCATAACAGGCACATGGATTCTCCATATTTCTTTTGTTGTCCTCTTCCTAACAAATACGACATTCAACTAGTGTAGCATATCCACTCTCCATGGGTGGTTTCTGTTTGAAAACAAAATGATATAAACATTACTAGGAAATCAAGCTGCTCTTCAAAATTTAAAAAAAAAAAACTAATATCAAAGAAAAATGCCCAGCTATGGAAATACAAACAAGTTCCCCCTCTTCACCTTTTTCTCTTGGAGTTTATATTAATTTCTCTCAGTCTGGTCTGCACTTGCCACTTAGTCTGATAGGAATTATGGTCACTGGACAATCTGTGTTAGGATATTCCTATAATCCATCCTAGTCCCACTAGTATTTTGATCATTTACAATTTCAGTCATGAATGCACTTTTAGGGTTTGCATGCATCATCTAGGGTTTGCGTGCATTCCAGTCATCAATCCAGCACCTAGCCCTCAATTAGCCAGCCCCCGAGAGCTTCCCTTAGATCAGTTTTAGCCCTCCTAGAGCTTAGTGTGCCCTTCCTCCTTGATTTAAGGAAGCCACTCGTCCTTTCTCACCTACCAGTCCAGTTTACTTCAGTTAGCCACCAGTATTTCCTTGATTTGAGGCCAAACTGACTCCTCACTACTGTTATCACTCCGATTGACCTCCGATGAGACATGACTACCTGTTCTGACTCCAGTTAGCTCCTCATGCGCCCTCCATTGAGCCTCCTTCACTCAATTTGTGTATCCATGTGCTAGTTACATTCAGTTACACCTACCACACTCAGTTAGACTCAGTTTGTTTGACGGTTGACAGTTACTTGTGCATTGATGACTCCACCGATGATGAGATAGACTACTAGTTGTGCTCCGATGACACTCTAATGATATTTTGATCACTCCATGAAGGCTAATTCGAATTGCCACCTTAGGCATTCGAATCCTCATGCATTGTATTATTTATATGTCCATTTGTGATTAATAAATTAGTGTGTGTGTGAAGTATTTTTGCTTCTATTCGAGTTCTACTATATTATTATTATGTTGCTCATTATACTGCATTGACCACTCTTCTTCTATTTTCTTGCTTAATCAATTACTTTCTTGTGAGGTATACATCATCTCTTAGATTTGCTGTGAGGATTTTCACATGGTATCAGAGCATGTTGAGAGTACTTTTTATCTCCATTCCTGAGAGTTTTTTGCAGGTTATTACCAAGATTTTGAGTGCAACAGTTGCAGCAATTTCTGCATTTTGTAGCAGTAGTAGTTGCAGATATTCTCTATTGTTTTTGCAAGTCTTCTATAGCTTCAATGTATTCAGATTTAGAAGGAATCCCTTGTCTTTCTCCATTCAACTATGATGAATGGAAACCAAAAATGATAGCATATTTGAAGAGCCATGATCTCTTTGATTGTTATTTTGAAAGAGAGTTCGAATCCTCTGATGAGAAGATTGACTGGTTGAATAATGGTGACATGGCCTTTGGAAGAATGATGCTTGCTTTGCTTGAATACATGTTTTACCAAATCATTGATGATTTTGAAACTCCAAAAGAGCTATGGTCCCATCTGGATGAAAGATACGACAAACAAAATGAAGGATTTGGTCCAAACCCTTTCGAGAGCAAGCAAAGTGATGCATTCGCCCTCCTTGATGATCTCATTGATCATGAACCAGTATCAACCACATCTCATATTGAAGTTGTCCACAAAGAACCTGCAGATTCTACACTCATGCTCCAACTTTCTTCTCTTTCTGTGCCAGCTCACACTCTAGATATTGCAGAAGGTCCTAAATCCTCTCTTGCACCAGAGTCTGTTGGTTTGCATTATGATCACATGATTATTTCAGAGGTAAAATCAGCTATTGGAGGTAATACATTCGCGATCCTTAAGCAATCACCTCTTATTTACTACTATATGATCATTATTTCATGCTTTCAGAAGGTTGTTGAAGAATATGGCCATTGCCACCCGCTTGGGATAATTTCTCATGCATCCACTGGTTTTGATCTCACCTCTTTTGGTTCAAAGGAGATCTCAAGAAACCATTGCCATTCGCTTGGGATAATCTCTCATGCATTTACTGGTTTTGATATTACCTCGTATGGTTCAAAGGAGATCTCAAGAAACCATGATTCAAGTCTTGGATCTAATTTGGATTCTAAGCAAACACTACTCGAGATAATTTCTCATGCATATGATGGTTTTGATCTCACCCCTGCTGGTTCAAAGGAGATCTCAAGAAACTATTCATCAAGTCTTAAATCTGATTTGGATTTCAAGAAATCATTATTATTTGATGGTTTGTTTCGGCATAATCTCACCCATGATGGTTCGAAGGAGAAGACAAAAGACTATCTGCACATTCATAGATTTGATCCTACCTCAACTGATTCGAATCATAGGTTCAAGGATCATCCTCATACTTTTGGATTTGTTCTCATCACATTCGATCTGAAGAGCAAGTACAAGCACATGCTTTTTGAGCATGATCTACTTCTTCCCAAGAAGAAGATACCTCCAGACATATGACCAAGCATCACACCTGCTTGAGTTTGGAGCATTTATTTTTTATGTGTGCTTTATAGTCTATTTTGAGGGGGGGGTATTTTTCTCATGAAATTTTCCCCACTTCCTTGGTTTATTGACTGTTATTATTCATTATATTGGATGACCTTTGGTCTTAATTACCAGGGCCTAGGATGGATTAAGCAGGGGTGTTAGGATATTCCTATACTCCATTCTAGTCCCACCAATATTTTGATCATTTACATTTTCAGTCATGCATGCACTTTTAGGGTTTGCATGCATCATCTAGGGTTTGCATACATTTGCATGCATTCCAGTCATCAATCCAGCACCTAGCCCTCAGTTAGCCAACCCCCGAGAGCTTCCCTCAGATCAGTTTTAGCCCTCCTAGAGCTTAGAGTGCCCTTCCTCCTTGATTTAAGGAAGCCACTCATCCTTTCTCACCTACCAGTCTAGTTTACTTCAGTTAGCCACCAGTATTTCCTTGATTTGAGGCTAGACTGACTCCTCACTGTTGTTATCACTCCGATTGACCTCCAATGAGACATGACTACCTGTTCTGACTCTAGTTAGCTCCTCATGCACCCTCCACTGAGCCTCCTTCACTCAGTTAGTGTCTCCATGTGCCAGTTACATTTAGTTACACCTACCACACTCAGTTAGACTCAGTTTGAATGACGGTTGGCAGTTACTTGTGCATTGATGACTCACAGATGATGAGATAGACTACTAGTTGTGCTCCGATGACACTCTAATGATCTTTTGATCACTCCATGAAGGCTAATTCGAATTGCCACCTTAGGCATTCGAATCCTCATGCATTGTATTATTTATATGTCCATTTGTGATTAATAAATTAGTGTGTGTGTGAAGTATTTTTGCTTCTATCCGAGTTCTACTGTATTATTATTCTGTTGCTCATTATATTGCATTGACCACTCTTCTTCTATTTTCTTTCTTAATCAATTACTTTCTTGTAAGGTATACATCATCTCTTAGATCTGCTGTGAGGATTTTCACAGATCAAAACCATGATGTGCATGAGAAATTATCCCAAGCAAATGGCAATAGCCATAATATTCAATAACCTTTTGAAAGCATGAGATAATTATCATATAGTAGTAACTAAGAGGTGATTGCTTGAGGAGAGCAAATGCATTACCTCCAATAGTTGATTTTACCTCTGAAATAATCATGTGATCATGATGCAAACCAATAGACTCTGGTGCAAGAGAGGATTTAGGACCTTCTGCAATATCTAGAGTGTGAGCTGGCACAAAAAGAGAAGAAAGTTGGAGCATGAGTGTAGAATCTGCAGGTTCTTTGTGGACAACTTCAATATGAGATGATAATGGTTCATGGTCTGAGAGACCATCAAGGGGAGCGAATGCATCACTGGGATTGCTCTCGAAGGGGTTTGGACCAATCCCTTCATTCTGTCTCCCAAATATTTCATACAGGTAGGCCCATAGCTCTTTTGGAGATTCAACATCATCAATGAATTGATGTACCAAGCATCGAGACATAGCAAGCATCATGGTTCCCATGGCTCTGTCACCATTATTTAACCAGTCAATCTTTTCTTCATAGGATTCGAACTCTCTCTCAAAAAAATAATCAAAGAGACCATTTCTCTTAAAATGTGCTATCATCTTTGGTTTCCATTCATCATAGTTGAATGGAGAAAGAGGATCATATTTGAATGGAGGAGGATAGATTTCTTCTGAATACATGGAAGCTATAGAAGACCTGCAAAAACAATAGAGAATATCTGCAACTACTACTACTGCAAAGATGCAGAAACTGCTGCAACTGCTACACTTGAAATCTTGGTAATAACCTGCAAAAAACTCTCAAGCATGGAGATAAACAATACTCTCAACATGCTATGATACCATGTGAAAATCCTCACAGCAGATCTAAGAGATGATGTATACCTCACAAGAGTAGTTATGATTAAGCAGGAAAATAGAAGAAGAGTGGTCAATGCAGTATAATGAGCAACATAATAATAATACAATAGAACTCGAATAAAAGCAAAAATACTTCACACACACTAGTTAATTAATCACAATATGGACAAATAAATAGTACAATGCATGAGGATTCGAATGCCTAAGGTGGCAATTTGAATCAGACTTCATGGAGTGATCAAAGGATCATTGGAGTGTCATCGGAGCACAACTAGTAGTCTATCTCATCATCGGTGGAGTCATCAATGCACAAGTAACTGTCAATCATCAGTCAAAATGAGTCTAACTGAGTGTGGTAGGTGTAACTGAATGTAACTAGCACATGGAGACACTAACTGAATGAAGGAGGCAGAGTGGAGGGCGCATGAGGAGCTAACTGGAGTCAGAACAGGTAGTCATGTCTCATCGGAGGTCAATCGGAGTGATAACAATAGTGAGGAGTCAATATGGCCTCAAATCAAGGAAGACTGCTGGGTAACTGAAGTAAAATGGACTGGTACGTGAGAAAGGACAAGTGGATTCCTTAAATCAAGGAGGAAGGGTGCAATAAGCTCTAGGAGGGATAAAACTGATCCGAGAGAAGCTCTGGGGGCCTGGCTAACTAAGGGATAGGTGCTGGACTGATGACACTCCAGTGATCCTTTGATCACTCCATGAAGGCTATTTCGAACTGCCACCTTAGGCATTCAAATCCTCATGCATTGTACTATTTATTTGTCCATATTGTGATTAATTAACTAGTGTGTGTGAAGTATTTTTGCTTCTATCCAAGTTCTACTGTATTATTATTCTGTTGCTCATTATACTGCATTGACCACTCTTCTTCTATTTTCCTGCTTAATCATAATTACTCTTGTGAGGTATACATCATCTCTTAGATCTGCTGTGAGGATTTTCATTATTTTCATTTTCAGTCATGCATGCACTTTTAGGGTTTGCATGCATTTGCATGCATCCCAGTCATCAGTCCCAGCACCTAGCCCTCAGTTAGCTAGCCCCCAGAGCTTCTTTCCACTCAGTTTCATCCCTCCTAGAGCTTAGTGCGCCCTCCTTTCACCTACTGCATGAGAAAGGTGCCCTTCCTTACCTACCATTCAGTTATCTTCAATTCTTTCCTTGATTTAAGGCTAGACTGACTCTCAACTGACTGTATCACTCCGATAGACCTCTAGTGAGACTTGACTGCCCATTCTGAATTTAGTTAGCTCCTCATGCGCTCTCCACTGATCCTCCTTCATTTAGTTAGTTCCAGTTACACTCAGTTACACCTACCACACTCAGTTAGACTTAGTTTGATTGATGGTTGACAGTTACTTGAGCATTGATGACTCCACTGATGATGAGATAGACTACTAGTTGTGCTCCGATGAAACTCCATTGATCTTTTGATCACCCCATGAAGGGTAATTTGAATTTCCACCTTAGGCATTCGAATCCTCATGCATTGTACTATTTATTTGTCCATATTGTGATTAATTAATTAGTGTGTGTGAAGTATTTTTGCTTCTATCCGAGTTCTATTGTATTATTATTCTTTTTCTCATTAGACTGCATTGACCACTCCTCTTCTATCTTCCTGCTTAATCATAATTACTCTTGTGAGGTATACATCATCTCTTAGAATTGCTGTGAGGATTTTCATCATCATCATCGTTGTGGTCGTCATCGCCATCATCTTCATCATCACCGTCATCACCGTCATCTCCATCTTCATCATCACCATCATCTCCATCTTCATCATCATCATCATCATCATCCTCATCATCATCATCATCATCATCATCATCCTCATCTTCATCATCGTCATCTTCATCTTCCTCATCATCATCATCGTCATCATCATCATCGTCATCTTCATCATCATCATCGTCGTCGTCGTTGTCGTCGTCATCATCTCTATCTTCATCATGATCATGATCATCATGATCATCTTCATCGTCATCACCATCATCATCATCACCATCTTCATCATCATCATCATCTTCATCATGATATTCATCATCATCATCATTGTCGTCGTCTTCATCATCATCGTCACCATCATCATCTTCATCTTCATCTTCATCTTCATCATTGTCATCTTTCTCTCAACCCCTTTATCATCATCATCATCATCATCATCATCTTCATCACCACCACCATCATCATCATCATCGTCATCATCATCATCGCCGTCATCTCCATCTTCATCATCATCATCATCATCATCATGTAGTGGTAGGGGAAGGGGTATTAGGAGAGAACGAGAGGGGGGGGGGGGGGAGAGAGAGAGAGAGAGGGAGGGAGGGAGAGGTGTAGAAGCAAGGAAGAGAGAGTTAGAGAGAGGGGGTTAGTAAGGGGTAAGAGGCTAGGAGGGGGGTTAGTGAGCGGGAGAGAGAGAGAGACTGAGAGAGGGGGTTAGTAATGGTTGGTGGGGGGAAGGAGGGAGAGAGAGAGAGAGAGAGAGAGAGGAGAGGGTGTTAGTTGTAGGGAGTGAGAAAGAGATATGGGAGGTGTGGTTAGAGGTAGGTGGAGGTGTAGGGAAGAGAGAGAGAGACTGAGAGAGACCGGGTTAGTAAGGGCTAGGGAGAGGAGGGGAGAGAGATAGAGAGTAGGGTGTTTGGGCTAGGCGGATTAGCAAAGAGATAGAATTGGCTTTTCAGATTGCAAGCAGTGTGAAAGGCTTAGAAAAAGACTGATTTAAATAATACCATCAACTTAAAACACTAATCATCTATAAATTAGGAAATGCTATATTTTTCAAGTTCTAAAACCAAAATGGATGAATGAAAAATTAATTACGTTTAATTCAAAAAAAAAATTGAGAAATAAAAAAACCATGAACCTAATAGCACAATTCACATATGGAATCTCCTTTTCTGTGGGACCAATGCTCTAGACATTACTCTGAGCATATTGTGGAGAGCGAAACACAAAGTGGGATGAAGAATTCAATAATAAACACTCAATAAAGATAAACCTTTCATTCTTATCTGTCCCCTAAACCGTAAACCCCTACCTTCGAGGTGCCAGAACAAGCACATGGATTCTGCATATTTCCTTTGTTGTCCTCTTCCTGACAAATACGACATTCAGCCAGTGTAGCATCTCCACTCTCCATGGGTGGTTTCTGTTTGAAAACAAAATGATATAAACATTACTAGGAACTCAAGCTGCTCTTCAAAACTTAAAAAAAAAACAATAACTAATATCAAAGAAAAATGCCTAGCTACGAAAATACGAACAAGTTCCCCCTCTTCACCTTTTTGTCTTGGAGTTTATATTAATTTCTCTCAGTTTGGTCTGCACTTGCCACTTAGTCTAACAGGAATTATGGTCATTGGACAATCTGCTACAGGTAAGATTTATACTTAAACTGCTTACTTTGGTTTTAGAACCGGTGTGTCTTCTGATTCTGGTTTCAAACCATCTGATTCAACTTTATAGGTGGACTAGAGATCGATCAACCTTTTATGGCCTACCCACCTAAAATTTTTAACCGTCAAAACTAACCCGATAGAGTCACAGGGGTATTATTTCTCAAATTCATTTAAGCGGGTTGAGTGGAGTATTTCGGTCTTTTTAGGACTCGGTCCAATTGAATTTTAATGGAGTCAATGAAGCTATCTAAGGTGGTCATTGATGGTTACTCTATGGAAGTCAAAATAGGCCCATGACTAAATGAAGCTATCTAATTCTATTGCAGTCAAATTAGACCCATCACTAAATGAAGTTATCTAATGCAATAGTTTTAGGCTAATCTTTATCATCATCATCTTTCTCTCACCCCCTTTATCTCCATCGGACACTTGAAAATATTAATTTGTGAAGATAATAATGCGCACGTGTTATGTATATACAAAACGCGAGTGCGTTTTGTATACATAAAACGCGCTCGCGTTTATTATAACATTAGGTGCGAAAACAAAAAAAATGAATTTAACTATAACGCGCACAGGTTATTTGAATTTAAACATAACGCGCACGTGTTCGTGATCTCCCAATCACCCACTCCTTCCACGCCCACGTGTCAGCCATAGTCCTATGTGGTTGGTTCGGACTTACCAAACTTGTGCTATGGAATTTAATAAACCATAGCTAATTAGACATTTCCACCATTTTTCTCAATAAGATTGCTTTTCACCGCTCTCTACCGCATGACATACATGGCGATTATTGACGAAATTTTAGGCATAGATAGATTTTTTTATGCAGATTCCAAATATGTAATTTTTTTTAAAAAATATTGAGATTTTCTATTTATTTCCTAATTTTCTTGTGTCATCACTCCGTAAGTCAAAAAACATACTGTTAGTGTTTATTTCGTAACTTTTTCATTTCTCAACCATTCTTAAAAAAAATTGTATGTTGCACTAGTAGACACTGACCTCTACATGCTATAAAAAATCTAGGTTGAAATAACTACATTAAGACCTTCAAAGGCTGCACCCACATTTGACGTACCGTTCTCGAGGTTTGATCACTTACATAATTAAAAAAAATAAAAAATTAAACATTTAATTTTGGAAAAATAGTGCTGCACTAGTGCTACGGGTCCTATACATGTATACCAATTTTTGTAGCCCGAAACCGTCATTTAGGTAGTGAAAGGCTGCACCCACAAAAACATATACCTTATCATTTGCCAAAAAAAAAAGTGACTGTTAGAAAAAATGAAATTTGACATAGTTATGTAAATTTTCATTACTTAAAACTTATATATTCGGAAACGTGACTCAATTTCCTACATTTCATATTTTTTACTCGATGCAAGATATCTTGTGTAAGTATCTTTAAAAAACCAAGTAATTTGATGGATGCCTGATTTTTCAGTTTTTTATTGCATCTAACGCGCCAAAAGTGACCGTCATTAGCTTGCACATGCCCTTTTGTGAAAAGATACACTTTTCAACCCCAAAATGAGATTCAGAGTCAATACTATCACTCAAACTAGACCAGTATAATGGTCCATATCACATATAGACATGGGGAAGATAGTACTGAAGACAACAATGTTATATTGAAGGAGTATCACTTCTACATAAGTGATGACAAGTGTCACGACTTGGATTTTGTACAACACAACTTTCAAATGTTCTAAAATCACTTGAAGGATAACAATATACAGATGGGATAACATTGGATTTGGTCTGACGGTTGTGCAAGGCAATTCAAAAATTCCCATGTCTTCCAAGGTTACTGTATGCTCCACTAAAGGCACAAGGTGCCACATATTTGGAACTATTTTGAGTCTGGACATGAAAAAGGTGAACATGATGGAGCAGGCACGTGCATCAAGACTGCATTACATACGCAAGAAATAAAGTTCACAAATGTATCGCTCATCTGAGATGCAAACACCATTGTTGAATGGTGTTATTCAGTCATGGGGGAGGAAAAAAGAAGGAATGAAGATCAGTGAACCAAGAAAGCACATGTACATAGATATTTTTGGGAGGTGGTGGATGTAGATCGATCACAATTATATGAGTGCAATACCATCTAGGGAACTCATGCATTTCATTCGATTAGAATGTTGGACAATGCTATACTTGAAATGTGGAGAAGGAAACTCTCTTTTTTTGTTCTTCATGAAGTGGTGGTGAATGGGACAAATGTGAATTCATGGATTGGGTTTATAGTTGGGACCGTGTATCACTCCCCATTGGTAGATGTATAGCTGCAAAATTACCCCAAATGGAGGAGGACTAATCAATCATTTCAGCAGACTATGACCACATGTCATATCTTGTACAACCAGGTTCGATTAATATTTTGCTAATTTTTAAAATTTTGACAACTTTTTGTGTCTAGTTAGTTTACTCAAATGATGGCACTATATTTTCCTCAAGGCACATATACGCAGTGGTTTACTTGAGATGCAATGCATGGTGCACTGATTATTGGCTGGATCGTTGGTTGGAGGGGAAGTAGACCCTCAATGTCTCATTAAGGGACTGTGAGGACAATTATTTTCCGATTAGGTCGATGGTTTTCAAAGGAGAGTATTTGAACTAGGTTTCCCACTTAGACGCTAGAAAAGGGTATGTATTTGAATATTATAGAACGGGTCAGAAATTATACACACTTAATTATTGCCGCAAACCTCGAGCTGCAAAAAATGCCAAGGAAGAACTCATCAAAGGATTAACCCCCATATAGGTCTTCTATATACAGGCATTCTTCCCATGGATAATGATGGACCTCCCCATACTAGGCTCTTCAACATCGAGGTATCAAGGTGAAAATCCATGCCATTACCTAGTTCAACAAGGATGCATAATTTAGGGTGAGTATTGAATATACAGTTTATTGAATCCCTATTTAATGAACCGGCAACCTTATGAAATTAACCATTCACATTTGTTATATACTTCACTAACATGTTAATTGCTTGACTTCCACATATCTCAGAGTCTCTGGCACCGGTTCACCTTGTGGCTATCATTTTTGTTGAGTCTAGGTATTCCAATGTTCATTCTCAAGTTATATGTTGATATTTTGGGGGATTAAGTCCCATTATTAATTTTATTTCAAAGAAGGGTTCCTGTCAAACCCTTAGTCCCTTAGGGACTGGCTGTTTAGGCTTGTAACTGTTGGTGTAAACTTAGACCCTAGGTTCTAAATCATGAACCAACAATACCCCTATGAGAATCGCCATTTTCATTACCCAAGGAGAGAAAATTATCATCTGAGACTATCACATGCATTACTGGGATAGAAATTTAAGACTAAGGTTTGATAAGCATTCAACATTGACACATTCTTCATCATTCATGGATAAATCAATATAACCCCATAAACATATTCAAATTCATGTGTAGTCTACCATCATACACATATATGTCAATAACAGATAATTGGTCATTCATTAATGTTGAAAGAGTATATCTCATAGTACTTTCTTCCATGCATTCACATTGTATACTTCAGAATACTAGTCATAGGAAGGAACCCAAGACAGTCCCATATTTTCAATATTTATACAAAATTACAGATAGTTGGCATTTTTATTAACTATCCTTTAACTAATAATACTTAATCAAAATTTAAATGTCTTACACTTTTACTTCTAAAGCTTCATTACAACATATTGTGCGACCTATTACAAACTATATCATAGCACCAACAATAATAGACTTTGAATTTTGTTTTCATCTTGTGAAAACCCTTGTATAAAATATTTGTCTATTTATAAACATTGCGACCTAAAGCCTATTCCATTGGTTATGTTCAAGCCACTGTTATTTATAATATTTCGTTCTTGATGAGTAAATATTTATACATATGGACATTTCATCTTGTTTTAAATGTTTGTAACAATTACCCATTGTTTTGGTTTGCTTGACGAAAGATGTAATTGTTTCCTTTTGTTCTCTTCGTAACACACACACACACACATTAAATGGATACCCATAGGACATCGATATCTAAATAGGGTATTTTTTGTTTAACCTCTTAGCTTGTTTCTATATATATATCTATATATATATATATGTTGTATTTTGTTGAAGGGTTGAAACACTAAGGGTTTGTCGACTTACAAATTGTACCTTGCATAACTTTATATATATATTTCATGAAGAAAAAAGTTTCAACTTGTTATTTTCAGAATGAAAATCAAAGTTACAAAATCATAACAAAAACTCCTCTTGAGGACAATTTTCCAGACAGTCTGAGAGCATTAAGACAAAGTACATACATCAAAATTCTACCACAATAAAGAAGTTGAAAGCTAAAAGGACTAGAAAACCCATACCCAAAAATACTAACTCAATATATAACAAAAAGAGGAATAATAGAGTCTAGAGAGCCCAAACAGACCCTGAATCCACCAGGGAGTCATCCAAAAACTCCTTATAATGTAGAACACCATCCATGGGTCATATAGCTTCTTTAGATAATCTATCTTCTTCAACATTTTCCTCCCTATAAATATGGTGAAAATAGAGTTGATCAAAGGACTTAATCAATGATTCCACATTCTTGAGCTAAGGATTTAGAGAGATAACATTAATATCAAACTTTCTTTCAACCTAATTAATGAGGACGTGTGAGTTACCAAATATTTCAATCGCAAAAATACCCCTCCGCAAAGAAAACCAAAGAAGATGCTTGAGGGATAAAATTTCAACCTTCATATTGTTGCCATCGCCAACGCCCATCTTGAGAAGAATTTTATGATTCTGTTTAATGTAAAGTGACAAGATAGAACCACAACATCCATTATTCGCTTCCTCGTCAAAAAAACCATAAGAAGTACCTAATGCCACCTCTGGAAATTTTACCATACATATCTTCTTTTTGGATATAGGGAGAGGGTAATCATTTAGGCCCCAATGACCATCCTACAAGTGCCAAAAACAGATGGCGGAGAGTTCTCAAATACAATGGCATTTCAACTTCTATAAATAGCCCATATCATAAAAAGAGGCAAAGTCTTGTATTTAAATTTCCTATGGAACCAATCAAATAAGCAATCATAGAAATTGTGACCCCTCCAATCATCATGGAAATTCAACCAAACCTTTAATTCTGCCCAAACATTTCTGAGAAAGCCACCCAAAATGAACAGATGGTGGATATCTTCTGCTCCATTTTTACAAAGTAGGCATATATTAGGCCCAATGAATCCTTTCTTTAAGTGATTTGACTAGGTAAGTATCTTATTTCTAAAATACAACCACAAGAAGAATTTGAGTTTCAATGGGATTTTCCATCTCCATATTTTCGAATGCCACCAGCAACTCTCACGAGGATTCATCTTGTCCAATATTGCATTATAAACCTTCTTGACCGTAATAATACCATTAGCACCAGCATCATTCCAAACCATAAGATCATTGGATGCTGATAGGTTGATCCCGACAAAAATAAACAATTATATATACATATTCCAGATAGAGGCCATATGAACCGGGAGATCCAATTCTTCTATCGTGAGCCAGTGGGTTCTAACCAGCTCATTACCAAAATGATGTACATGTGACATGACTACAATTTTACTCTGATGAAGCTCCTTTAATCAATAGGAAGGGAGCTGTAAGTTTGTGCCAGCCCCAACTACCAGATCAATACCAATGAAGACATTAGAATCATTACCCACCCGCCACCAAATTTTCTCACCAATATGTGGATAAGTAATAATAAGAGAGGCATTCATGTACCTGTTGATCGGCCTCTGAATCCACTGTAATGCAGTATATGTCTTTAGATATTTAGAACGAATAACCTTGCTCCATAAACCCGAGTCAATTAATTCCCTCCAGAGACTCTTTGACCACATTTCCTCATTGAAAAAACCCATATTCATCCATCCCCATCCACCCATATTTTTCGGCCATGATAGATTCTGCCAGCTAGATAAATGGAACTTCTTCAACTCTAACATGCCCACCCAAATAAAATGAGATAATCTTCTATGAATGGTATTGATGATAGAAGCTGGAATCTTCATCATCCTGAATCAATAGACATGGATACTAAGAATAGCATATTGAGATAGAAAAAGACGGCCGCCTATAGAAATCCAGTAGAATGCCCCATTACTAATTCTCTTATCAAATTTTTGTATAAGCCAACGCCAGTCCTCCACATGATAGCAATTTGGTTTGAGAAAGTATCCAAGATATTTAATCCACACATTAATGTGTTCTGCACTGAATGGAAACATAGTCTTCATATTTTCAATAAAGGCCAGATCTCTATAATTATAAAGAAAGCTCGATTTACTAGGGCTAATAGCCATACCAGAGTCCATAAATCGTGGAAATGGGGGTAGAAAGGTAACAATTTCATCCTATATAATGACAAAATCTAGTTTCAAAGGTAAATAATGTTTCAATTTGGAAATTGGGCGTTTCAATTTGGGATATTTGGGAGTTGTAGGCTCTTGGCACTAGAGTCTAGGGTTTTTTTGGAGCTTATTCAGAATTTTAGGAGTTTCCAAGATGAGGCTCTGTCCGTCGTCCAATCTCAGAAGTGCAGTCAAGTCCGTTGTCCAGGCTTGCAATCACGTCTGTCGTCCAAGCTTAGAAGTGCAGTCACGTACATCGTCCAGGCTCAAAAGTGTAGGTATGATCAATAGAATTTGGTTTTGGATTGTAGTGCTTCCAGATATAGTTTTTGGTTTGAAACTTCCAGATAACCAACATTCATCCCCATCCCTCTAGGCCGAGACCGCTAGAGCAGAGGTTTGGGTTTGATTTGCCATATATTCAATAGCGAGGAGCCATACTGCCTGGTTTTTATATCTTTACTGCCAACTGTTTTTTTTACTGCCACCCGAATAGAGTGTGAGGTAATATAATAGAGTGCGAGGGATGTATAACACCATAATAGTTTTCATTTTTTTTATGGTTACTAAATTTGTTTAAGGTTGAATGCCCCTGTTTGTTGTCAAAAATTTCCAACAAATTAAATGCAGCCAATAGACTAAAATTTGAGAAATTGTAATGGATGTAGCCAAGATTTAATCTAGCAATGTCATTATCAATCGTTTTGGTTGATTAATGAATATTTTGGATTTCAACCACACTAAATATCCAATGTGATTGTTATCCTCTAGTGCAAACACTAAATGTGAACCTTCCACATTCTCCAGTTGCATTTTGATATAAATGACAATGCACTCATTCGTGTGGTAGATTTTACTGCCTATAATCACTTATTTAGATTATGAAAACTTACAAGAAATGAGGTGTTTCTACTAGGATTGTAATGATAATTGGTTATGTAAATCCTTGCTTAGTACTGAACATCCATGCCTAGTATTGGGCATGTAGAACCTATGACTAACAGGTGCCCTTTTATGATTTGAGCTTAGCATAAACATTATTCTAGCACATTGATTGGCATGGGTTTATCATAGCAAGAAGTCCTTAAGACATCGTGCCCACCACATGAAAATATAAGTGTCAAGATAGATGCAATCCATAGGGTGAAACTCAACAGTTGATAGTAACCTTCTTAAGAGGATTGTTTGGACCTTCCATGATGTGGAATGGAAAAGTTTAAAACCCCATAAAAACTAATCTTTAAATTTGTCCATGATGTGGAATGAAAAAGTTTAAAACCCCATAAAAATTGAACTTGTAAATTTGTCCAATTCGCTTTGTTTTCCTGACAACCTTTATGCATGGTACAATGGATATGTTGTTATCATTGTATAACCTCTATATTCCTCTTCCCCTCTTCATAAATCCGATGTTAAGCAAAGCTAACATAGTTGGGTGCGTCAGAATATTTTGTGGCCTCTCCAGAGATATTATTACTCGTTGAACATAAGTGTTTTCATAGGTCAGAGGTTCTATCTCTATTATCACTTAGAGGTTGGATTTTCATAATTGTTTTGGTAGACTGGTTTAGTATCTTGAGCATTCCTAAGTAACCATCGTGCCATTACCTTTATAATGACATGGCTACCTCCATAACTACTTGTAACTTCTAGTTCCTAAGCATTCATAAGTAGTCCTAGTTAACCTTTGTAGCTTTCATCTAACTTGAAACCTACCACCCATTATCTCTTGTATCATAACGAAGGAAATAGTGTTCTAGTTCTCAAATTTAGTCTTGTAGTTTCCCAATTTGCACAAAGAAGTTGTGCATTGTTGGTTATAGAGGTATCAAACATGGTTGGAGTATAGAAAATGAGTAGAAATATGAGTAGCAGCATGAGGAGTGGAAACAGATCGAGTTAGGGAGTTGAAAATGTATTTTCGAAATCTAACACTGGGTCATAGAGACAGAGGATAGATGATGATGAAGAAGCTCTCAAATGAGCATCTCTAGAGATGTTTCCCACCTCTGATAGGCTGAGGGCCATTATCATGCAAACGTTTGCACTAGACACTCAGACGAATATCAATGATAATAACAATAAGATGGTTCATAGTGAAGTGGATGTTCAGAATGATGGAGAAGCAGGCCTTCATTGAATGTATCTTTAAGGTGGTAGAATAAGACAATGAGAAGTTCTTGACGAAGCTCAGGAATTGTATTGACAGGTGAGTTTATGTGTTTGTGTATTTGACACCCATAGAAAAAAGTACCAAGTTTCCAATTTCAATTCCCAAGGTAGCAATTGCTAATATGGTGATTTGATTGAAAACCTCTGTTGAAGCTTTTGCAATACAGAGCTCACATAAATTATGTTTTGGCATTGTTTGCAGAGTTGGTATCTAGCTTCCAACTATGGAAGTCCGATTCGAACACTTGAAAATTGATGTAGAGTGTCATGTGGGTAACAAAGCTCTTCCTACACTGTGGAATACTATTATAAACATCTCAAAATCCTTGATAGGCATGACAGGACTATCACTTAGCAAGAAGGAAAAGTTGCAAACCTCACAATTTTGAAAGATGCTAGTGGAATCCTCAAACCATATTGGTAATAGGCTCATACTGTGGAACAATTAATTTATAATCAAATTGTAATAATATACAGAAATGATAATACAATTCCTATTAGGATATATTAAATCTCCCTGGACTCTGAAAGGTCTTCTTGCCTGAGCTAGAGAGGTTGGTCCTGAAAGGTTTTAATTGAAACAATGACAAATACTTACACCATATCATTGCACTGATTATGAAGAGTGGATTTGTTATTGGGTTCCCCTGGGTCTGGAAAGACATCATTTCTACTGGCTTTGGCTGGGAAATTGGACCCTGATTTAATGCTCAGCCAACTGATTGCTCTTTTTGAAATTGGATTTGTGTTCTCGTTTACAGCTTAGTGGTATTTATTCCCAGTGCTAGACCTATGAAAGTTTGAATGTAAAATTTCCTAGCAAGTCCTTGAACCTATGTCCATAATCCCAAATAGTTTATCCAACCCTTTGCTTGATCTCCTTTAGCTCTAACACACACTGCTACTCTGATTTAGGATTTTTAAATTCCCTAAATAAAATATTTACTAATATAATCCAAAGTCCTCACTTGGCCCACAAGGACATTGACCCCTTGTACTTCATATACCACTACAATGTGCAATCCTTGAAGGCAGTTTCTAGTTGCATGATCTTAGCTACATCGTCTATCACCTTGTTCACTATCCATATGGCCTCACATATTAACTAGTGCTACTCAACATCATCCCCACCTATTCCATGGAACACGGGGAGTCTGATCCTGTCAAGGTCCACGAATCAAGGGTGTAATGTAAATGGTGATAAAATATATTAAAACGGTAGGTAGAAGACATATAGAAGAAGGGTACTTCTTTATAGTACGTGACTTCCCTTAACCTGGCTGGCTTGGCCTATTAACTCTTTCGATGGTAACTCTGTTAACTCTTATGGTTAAAAAAAAAGGTGGTGAGAAGATGCAATCCTTTGTAACCCTTATGGAGCTAGTGGGATAAAAATCCTACATCTATTGAATTTTTCCCAGAATTGACATTTCAATGCAATTCAGGAATTTCACCTTCAACCTTGAAAGCTTGCTGGCTAAATTTTCCACAAGATTCTGATTGTGTTTGCTTGTTGGCTAGATTTTCCACAAGATAAATATTTCCATGCTTGTGATGTGGCAACATAGATAGCCAATCTTTGATGTCTTTTTATCCACCATATGAATAGATAAACAAGCATTCATCTCCCAGGTTTGAGCTTAGTTGAAATTCATTTGGATTGTTTTATTAGTAGCTTTCAGCTTTTGGATTCCACTACATCTTTCCATGCCTTCAACTGTCGCAACATTAAGTTTCTACAAGTTCATAGTGATGTGGATGTTTACCTTGGGAGCATCACATTCATATTTTTATGTCCTATCTTGAGACAGTGTCTAGTTTTGAAAGGTTCCCGAGCCATCTTTTGGAGGTCAGTTACAGGTTTTGAAGGTTCTAGGTGCCATATATCCAAGTTATTGTTTTGATGAAATAGAGATGCCTAACTTGTCTCATCCCAGACTTGGAATACTATTGTTTGATAATGGAATGTACCCATGACTTCTTCACTTCTGCCCAACACTATAGCTAAGGGTTAGCCCAACACTATAGTTAAGGGTTTGATTACTGTTACAGCTACCTAGAATCCTTTAGGGTATCAATAAGTGCTCTTCAACAATCCTAGAATCGCCCTAGAACAATCCCTTGAATTTTTCCAACATCCCTTAGTGGAAACCCATACAAGATGGGTGGTAACAACTTGGAAAGCAAAACACTTGAAGGTTTTCCATCTAACATGCGATAAGACAATTCACTCTTATCCATGCAACCAAAATATATGATTCATATTGAAGATAAGTACTATTAGACAAATTGCCAATTTTATGGTATTTTTAAACAATGCATGTGTTCACTAAAGTTCAAAACAGACAAAACATTTATTGTTGAGCCTCAAGCCCTAAATGTAAAGATAACTTTCTATAATATGCAAGTGTTACATGAAAATGTTGACTAAATCGAAAGGAAAATTCCAAAGTTGGAAGTTTCTTCTATAATAGAAGATTGTTTGTGAGTCATGACAAAGCAAGTCCTTATGTTTTAGTATTGAAATGGAATCCTCCCTCACTAGTAAATCTAGTTCCAATTTATGGATGCTTCAAATTTTCATAAAAATTCCACAAGGACAAGGGCATAGTGTTGTTTTGCACCATCTTTTTGAATAAACTAGCATTCAAATGAATCTTGTATAACATCAAAATCGCCATTCATTTATTCCATTCTAGTTAGACAGTAGTAATTGTGTAGAGAGAATCATTGTGTTCTATAGTCCAAGTGGGGGAAGATATCGATTTATTTCATGTGTGTCTTCATGCAATGCTCCTACCCACATAAAAGAGTGCCAGCTACACACTCTAGCATAAGTTGATCTTAACCCTGGATATACTAAGTGCCAAGAGGTACACACCTACATATTTGTTGTGCCAAGAGAATATGATTGAGTTAAAGTCTAAAAGTGACAGTATATTAGCTTACAGTTGGACCCTTGTAGGATTCCATCTATGGGTCCTGTAGGTTGTCTCAGCCTCCTTACAAGCCCCCATGTAGGTTGATATGGAAGCCTATAGTGGGGCTTGTAAGTAGGTTGATACATCTTACTGGAACCCTGGATGGAAGCCTATAGTCCCCCACTCCTATAGGCTAAGAGGAAGGACCTCCTGTAGGTTGTCACATCATACCTACATACCCCCCTATAGGCTAAGATGGAAGCTTACAAGGGGCCCTGTAGGTAGGCTAAGACATCCTAGAGGCCCCTTATAGGTTTCCATCTCAACCTCTAGGGATTGAAAACTAGTTTGGCCAATAAAAATGACAACTATTAAAAATATTCAATCAATCATCTAGATAGATAGGAACTTGGTTTCACACAAAATCCCATAAAATAACAACAATGCAAGAGGAGCAATGATTAGAGCCAGTCTCAAAGGAGATGTCAATAGATAATTGACTATTATAAAACCTACAGTGGAGAAAAATGATGGAGATTGGCCAACCTCCCTTGACTGGGGAGGAAATCCAAGAGAACAGGGAAGGTGGGGCACAACTATTATCAGATCAATAGGGAGCACAATATCATAAAATGTGAAATCCCCTAGTTCACATGGTTCAGTTAAATGAACATTTTTCTTAATTAGTAATGGTCTCCCTGTTACAACTTACATGAAGCTGCCTAAATCAGTTGGATGGCTAACATCTCTAAAGCATATTATCTGTGATGAGCAGATTGGTAATCAATGGATGCATGTCGAGAGCTCTGCCCTCATGCAACTTAGAGTTGAAGTTGTGGAAGCACGCTTCAGCTTGGATTGGTTGGATGGTTGACAACCTACTTGGATAGGATGCACGTGCAAGAAGTTACATCTTACATAGGTAAGAGATCAGGACAAGCATTTATTTTCCTATTGTTAAAATTTGTTCCTCAAATGGTGTTCAAACTATGATTAGTTTCATTTTCATGACCCTATGATGTCCTGTGTATAGTGACATACATGCCAAATATAAGATAAGCAAAGCAACTCTCTTCAATAACTATTGGCAATGACAAATTAAATAACATGGGAAAGTTAATAATAGAAACATTGATTCTCAGGCCATCCAAACCTTGTAATTTTGCTATCTATTAGTGCCGAGCCATCCACCTAGATGCACATAGACATTAAGCTCAATTGGCTAGCTTAATCAGGTTGAACACACCGTTTCAAGGAAGAATTCACAGTGAGGTCTCTGGTTCTAGTATGTCTAAAGTAAAAGTCTAACTGAATCTGGCTTGGTTATGACCTCTATTGTGGTTGGTTATTGAGCATTCTTCCATCTAGATATTCCGAAGAAGAGAGGGAATTCTGTGAAAATTTTCTTGGAAAAAATATATAGTTATTTATTTGCAATAATTCTTCATCAATTTTTTATTTTTTAAATCAATGTCATATACTACATAACCAAACTTTCCTGTAATGTTGATATTTAATTTTCATGTTCATTTGAAATTTAATTTTCTGTAAAGTGTTTGCCATATTTTTCCATCAAACTGACCATTTTTTGTTTTTTACAAACATTCATCTTATTAGGATCTACTCATGATGAGGTGAGATTACTTGCTGCATTCGTGATGCTAATCCTTAAGAACTATGTAGAGATCTAACCCTACCCAGAAATGGGTAGAACCATGGAAGGGTAAGTTGGAACTATTGCTCATTCACAGTTCTAATTTTCCCTCTGTATATTTCTACCCATTTCCAAAGTGCAATTGTTAGGAGTCTGCGTGGAAGATAATGTTTGGCATTAAGGATGGGAGAGATTATGTGGCTGGATTCATGATAGGAAATATTTCTGTTGAGCAGGATGGCGATATATACATTTAAAATAAGAAGGCTCTGCACTATTAACTACTATTTTTTTATAGTCTACAGTGCAAAGTCATATGTATATATTTTTCTATCAATGAGGCAACCAATGTGTAGATACTACTGAGAATGTTTTCAAGACAACTAGTTACATTCATTATTGTTATCACTCCAGGAGTCTTTCCCTGATTGTGAAGAGAATGAGACTGGTAACTTAACTATTCTTGTAATGGTTCATTCAATAATGAGTGTGGGGTTGGATCGAGATGAATATCTAACTAACTGGACTGTGTATTCAAGGATGTCTAGGGATATCAAACACTACCAGGCCTTCGAGAGATGCGATCAGATAGGTTGTGTATCAAGTAGAACAGAAACTAATCACCTAAACCAGATCATACACATATAAAACAATAAGTATGATGGGTCTAGAAACTAGTATAAAAACTTATGATCCTTTGCCAAATAATCAGATAGTGAGATGACAGTCACTTATGGATTAGATAAGCACAGATAGAGAACTTCATTCAACTCATAAGCATAAATAGATAAGAGAAGAAATCTAATCACATCAATGAAAGAAGCTGCAAGTTTAATATATTAAGAAAAGGTCTCTGTTTACAGTGGTAGCATAGTAGAACTCCAAAATCGAACCCATGTTTTACATGATTTCTGGGATTTATAGCCTTTACAACCTATCCCCAGATCCTAAGAAGCTGGTTCGAATTTACTTCAGGTGGAAAATCCAAAATCGTTTTTCAACAAACCAAGAAAATCATTTTTAATTGGCCAGAATGCTGAAAAATGGGGCTTAGATATGCGTTCTATTATCCCAATATGTGACACCTGTAGGAACTGAGAGAGGTTATTGTTCTCTAACATGTTAGGAAGAAAAAACTCTGAGCATTTTTCAGAATGATTGTCCAGTCGCTCAGAATCATCATTTGAAAATTATGACTCTGCACAGTAAAAATGCCACTTTTGCTGAAACTGCTGAAAACGAGGCTCAGAGATGGGTTCAGTTCTCCAGATATGCGACACCTATGTATAAACGGAAAGAGGATATTGTGAATTGATCTGTTGTGAGCAAAACCCTCTCTCATATCTTTGAAACTCATTTTGGTTTGCCCGAGATCTTCATTTCAAAAACATGTGTCAAACAGACAGATTCTGGGATCCGAAAATTGGGGCTCAGTGACGGATTCAATTCTCCCAATATGTGACACCTGTAGGAAAAATGAGAGAGGTTATTTTTCTATGACATGTGAGGAAGAAAAACCTTTGGGCGTTTTGAAAAATGATCCTCCAGTCGCTCAAAAACGTCATTTGAAAATGATGACCTTTCACAGTAAAAACGCCATCAATTTCAGTAAATATCCTTCGTCTTCTCCACCTTGCTGGCACCTTTAAATCTGGAACAGAACCTTGATCATGATGCCTTTAATCATTATATAACATTATAAACCACCCTTGAGCTGTTTGGATCAGTAAAAATCAAATCTGTGCAAAAATGGTAACATCTTGTCCAGTTTTTTAGCTTTCGGTAGCTAGGCAAGCCAAAGTCTGAATCTGTAAGCTACCGAAAGCTCTGTTTTCGGTAGCTAATGAACCATTGCCTTGTCTGCCTAAGCCACCAAAACTGTTCCATGATACCTGACATGTGCCTTTCCCTTTCGGTAGTTGAAGAGTTTTGTCTTCCATTCTGTAAGCTGTCGAAAGCTGGGTTTTTGGTAGTTAATGAACCATTGATGGTTTATTTGTGAAAAGATCATGCAAAGCGTGACCAAGTGATTTCTCCTTCTCCATCATCTACTCCTGAAATCTGTGTTGTCATTGGAAGTAGTTTATAAAAGAAATTTCTCAGACCTGCTGAGTACCAATGGTGAATATTCGTGGATGGCCCTTTGCTTCTTTACGCGATCTTTGACACCTCTTTCACTATCAATGTTGGGTGCATGGGTATCTTCTTATCTGATCTTCTTTCATTTCAAAATTTCACTTTCGGTAGCTGGGAGAGCCCTACAAATTTCGTTTAAGCTGCCGAAAGTAGAGCTTTCAGTAGCTTAGGAACTGTTTTAAATGAGCGCTTAGCTACCGAAACCTGTCTTTTGAAATTTTTGAACTGAAAACACAATCCAATGCTTTTCAAACTTTATTACATGCATAAAGCTATCAACAATGAGCCTTAAGAAATTTAGAAATGAATTTTCAAATGAAATCCTATCATCTAAAAATGATCAAATCGACAAATTTATTTGGGGAGATAACATCTGGCTCCTACTCGGGGATGGAAACCTCCCTGTGAGATTCCAAGAACCCAGTAGCTCCAATCGCCTTTACCCTTGGGCTATGGAGTCATCTGGCTTGTGTAGTTGGTCCTCTGCAAACCTGTAGCCTTTACCATTGGGCTATGGAGTAATTTGACCTGTGCAACCGATCTTTGAAAAATTTTCAAGAGTTCTCTTTATTCACAAAAACTGACTGCTATTGCTGCAAACTAAAGAAAGAAATGCTCAGGCAGTGAGCTTATTTTATACCCTATACTACTCTAACCAACTCTGCAATTTGGTTAAGTAAATGCTGACTTCCATAACAACCATCCAAACAACTTTAAAACTGAAGAAATCTCATCTTTATCACTGATGAATAGATGATGTTTGAAATGCAACAGCAATGATAAGAACTCATTCAGGAAACCATACTTACCCATAAACAAAGGCAAGCTAAGGAAGTCTAAATTCTTCAGGTTCTCTGAAAAGTAGAAGTCCATGAATGTTGACACTGGATCTTTGAAACTGAAATCAGAAACTTGCTAATCTTCGGGAAGCTGTTGCGCTTTAATGACTGCTTCTCTACCAGAAAATTGATGACCTTCTTACTCTCTTATGATTCGATCTTGATCATCAATCGTTAAAGTTTCTTTTTGAGAATAGTGCTCACGAGAGGATAATAAAACAAGGTTTACATCATATGCATAAAGATCAGTTGAAAACATATAATTTCCTATACAATCATCAGTTATCATAGGCTCATCCTGGTTTTCAAACTGATCATAAAATTCTGACTCATACTTGTCCCGGGAGTACTCTGCAAACAATGAAGAATCTGATTCTGAATCTGAAGTGAGCTCATGTATTTGTTGTTGTTCCAACTCTGCTTCATACTCACTGCTTTCTTGCTCTGAACCTGAAATTTAGTGACATTCTTTTTGCTATTGTTCCAAATCTGCTTCAGACTTGTTACTTTCATAATCTTCCTGTTCAAAATCTGAGCCATACTCATAGTTCATTTTCTTTTGTGCATGCAGGTCTTCAAAGTCAGTCTGCTCTCGGATATTTCTGGAAGCATGGATGTTCTCCTCCACCTCTTGAGCATCTTCAACAATCTCCTTAGAGATGAAGACCTTCTTTCTAGCAGAAGAAGGGCAAATTTTGAATGTAGTCCTATCACATAATATATCATGGCAGCTGTCTCTGTGGGCCTGATCTGCGATGGCATTGTTGATTAAGTTGTCATTGATGCCAACAGTGCCTGGTCATTGATGCCAACAGTGTTAATTGTCAGTGTCTAAGGAGACCTTTTGATCTTGTCCAAGCCCAAGTTTGAAGCCCTTGGAGCGCTTGGGACAATGACAAAAGCCCTGAACACCCTGTAGAGTGTTTAAGTACCCCAAATATGTTTTATGGTTCTCCAGTTGGTTCTTGGTTTCCCAGTACCACAACTTATGTCCTAGTATGCTACAAAAGTGCTGAAGAAGTTGCAAGAGTTCAAATGACCCTTTCAGTGGTCATTTGTGTTTATTGAGGTCATGGTACTCTAGGAGAAGCCTAGGCACCCCCACATCTTGATGGTGTAATACACCCTTGATAGTTTAATGGAGAACACCCTTGGCATATGATATAACCCACACACTGGTTGCTTGATTGTTTATGATGGTTTGACTCTTGAGGTTTTGATGAAGCCCTTGAATTGGAAGCCCTAGTGGCTTGATGGGGCCCTAAAACCATTTCTAAATGGTAAGAATGTGTAACACAACACTAAAAATTAAATATTAAATATATAAAATAATGAAAATACATTTGACCCTTAAACCCATAAAATCCATTAAACCCTTGTCTCCACATTAAGATAAAGCATTAAAACATCTTTTAATAATTTAACAAATGATTTAAACCCTTATCATCAATTTAAAGTGGTTAAAACATTTTTTAAACAAATAAATAAAATATTAAAAAGTGACCCACATTAAGTTAAAGTGTTAAAATCTTTTAATAATTTAATATTTGTTTAAAAAAAAATTCTCCTTATCTTCCAACATTAATAAAATCAAATTTTAATAAACCTCACATCCCATCCAATGGGTCCAGCAAGGATTTAAACGGCTCCAAAATAAATTAAAATTAAAATTGGAAAGTCGGCCCATAAATTAAATTAAAAATTCAAATTAAAAATTATATGTTGAAGGTCGGTTCCATATTTTTTGTTTTAAAAAAAACCACTATAAATACCAGTCAAATGACATGTCATTTAGAGTGTGGAGATTTTTGGTGGAGCTCTGAAATTTTCCCGGGTACTGTAGCAGTCTGAAATTTTTTTTGGATGAGAAATTTGAATGAGCTGTTATATTCGTTGGAGGAGTGAGAGCTCGGAAGTTTGGTTTAGACTGAGAAATTTCGTTACTGTAGCAGCAACAACAGTCTGGAATTTATTTTTTTGGTATGTGGAATAGTGTGGAGGAAAAGCTTTCAATTTCGTGGCAGCCACAATCAGACATCTCTTACAAAAATTCGGTGGACTATCAAAATCTTAAGGTATGTAAACACATTACTTTCCATGAAATATTCAGATCTGTTATGTGAAAAAATTCAGTGGCAGCATAGAGGGTAAAGAGCAGATCCAAATTCTGGCAAGGGTTTATACAGACTGTTTTGCAAATCTTCTGGGTTAAATACATTCCAACAGTCCCGAATTTGATGACTGAATGAACCAGCAAACACCTTTTCTAAGGAATATCGTTGGAGAAGGAGAGGCAAGTTTACTGTTTGAGGTTTGTGGGGTACAGTAGCAACAGCAGAACTTGTATTTGGGTCTTGATAACCAATGATGAAAAAGCTCGCTAGCTGAGGCCAAACCTTAATGAAGGAGCATATCCGAAATGTTATAGCTCTGTTTTTTGGTGAAATACAAACATAGAGATGGAGATTAGCAAGTGAGTAGCAACATCTTTTCTGATCTTGGATGTACAGAATTGAGGCTGTTAAGTTCTATCTTGTAAATTGTTTTGGTTCCATGCTCTAAAAATTCAGTGGGTATATGTTCAAATTACAGAGGTCTGATTTTCAAACTACCAGAAGTCTGATTTTATTTTTGATTCTTATCAATTCGGTGGTCTATCTTCAAATTAGTGTGAACTATATTTCAAACTTTTGGTATGACATAACTTGGTCTTCTCTCCAGCAGAAAGATCTCAAAGCCCTAGACCGAGACAGAGTTCAGTGATCAGCAATTCCACCTTATTCTGAGTCTTTGCATCCTTCTCTCTGAGTTTTTGTTGGTATATAAGTCTGGGTTATGCCTCTATGATGTCAGAGAGGCCTGTTTGAATGATTGACAGCCCTAATGATAAATATTGCATGCTAAGGTTGGAGGTCACCTACCTTATGACTTGACATGAATGATGATCAGCAAACGAGCAGACTATTGACATTGATTAGCAGACCTTATGATGGGTATGTGGTCAAAAATCTTGTGTTGGGTAGACTTGGAATTGGAAGACTTCTTGGTGATTTGAAGACATGTTGACATAGCATGAAGACAGCAGTAATGGATTGAGTTGCATTTTGGATTGAGGTTGAAGCAATCACATGAAGCATACCAGGTACATAAGCAGCGTGGTATAGGTTTGACACAGGTTGCCTTATGTGCAGTGGGTCTAACTCAGATTGGCTGAGTTGTATGAGCAGTTGGTTTGACCCAGGTGGTCTGGTACACAGTTGGTTAGTTGGTTGAACTCAGATTTATTGATTCAAATAATGTGAACAACAGATTGATTTATGCACATAGATTGATTGGTACAGTTGGCAGTGTTGCACAGTCATGGTGCAGTGGTTAGTGGACAGTTGATGAGGAATGGTCAGTTGATGAGCATTGAAAGTGGTTTTGCAAGTTGTGCAGTGTGGTACAGGTTGTGCAGTGTGGTTTAGATTTTGCAGTGTGATACAGGTTGTGCAGTGTGGTACAGGTTGTGCAGTGTGGTTTAGATTTTGGAGTGTGATACAGGTTGTGCAGTGTGGCATAGATTGAGTAGTGTGGTTTAGATTGTGCAGTGTGGTACAAGTGTTGGATAGCAGGTCCGCAGGATCAGTGCAATTTGTGGTTCAATAGTTCAGTATCTATCTTCATATCAGGGTGGCAGGACGGGGCAAGGAAATTGAGGGAGCTAAGGCTTCCTTCAGGTTGTAGCCTGTAAACTAGGGGGTTGTAGCCTCCTTCCAGTTGTAGCTGGAGAATTGAAGTCTTTGTAACAAAGGGGGTTGTTGCCTCCTTCCAGTTGTTGCTGGTAAATTATTATTATAAAGGCTTCCGTGGCTTTTCCCCCAGGACTTGGGTTTCCACGTAAAAATCTTGTGTACTGTGTTTTGCTATGCTTCCTATGTGATGATGATATGATGATAGGTAATGATGAGTTGTAATAGTTAATAATGCTGATGATATAATGATAATGTGGTAATACATTAATGAATGATGTATTGAAGAAGCATTTGATGATTGTTAAAGTTGAAAAAGTGATAAAAAGCTATACACACTGTTCACCCCCCCCCCCCTCTCAGTGTGTTCGGTGTGTCCAACAGGCATGCCATGATAGATGCTGCAAAATATCCGATTGAAAGTAGACAAAGTTTCATTCTGTTCTCTCTTCAAAGCATGGAAATCAGCAAGGTAAGCATCTAGTGATTTATGTTCACCCCAATGTTTCATAAAAACATTAGTGAATTCTATCCAAGAGCCAATGGAGTCAGCTCTTAAAATTTTGAACCATATAACAACATCTCTGATCAATGATTTAGAGAAAAATCTCATGATTACATCCCCATGAACGATCTAAAAATGGTCAATAAAATCTTCAAAAGATTCCAAGTGCCTTTCAGCTGAAGGTTGATTCTCTCCAGAAAACCAAGGGAGATATTCATAACAGTTAGGAGGATAAGGATGAAGACGAGAGGGTAGTTTTAATGGCTTAAACATCTTCATCCTGATTTTGATTTGAAAGGCCGTGGGTTGATCATGATGGATAGCAATTTGCTGACAAGGTTCAAAGGTTATAGCAACAAGTGATGAGCTCTGCATGGGTTTTGAATCAATTTTGATTTCTTCAAGGTTACACGGATGCTCAAGTTTAGAAGGAATTTGAATGCAGAACTCTTCTTTAGGAATAGGCTGAGGTAAAGATATGGAATTAATATCAACCACACAAGGAGGCTGCAAACCTTCCTCTTTCAAAGATGGGCATGCGAAGGTAGGTTGATGATCATCAGAATAAACAAAACATAAGATAATCCTCTTTATATGTGAAGGGAAAAGCATGAAAGAGATGATAAAGAACAACAAAAGTTCATGAAGAAGACTAATGAACTGATACCTGGACTTAAAATTTAGTCTCTTCATCTTCTGTCAACTGGTCCTCCCCAATGGAGTCTTTAATCGTGGAGTCGCCAGGAAGATGATACAGTCAA
Organism: Larix kaempferi; assembly: GCA_027924585.1. Lineage (NCBI taxonomy): Eukaryota > Viridiplantae > Streptophyta > Pinopsida > Pinales > Pinaceae > Larix > Larix kaempferi. The sequence goes on along the minus strand of BSBM01001051.1, from coordinate 1,050,296 downwards.
TTCTTTATCCTCCCTTTATCTACCATCAAAATTCGGATCTATGTCATTCTCCCAGGGAAAATAGCTTCAAACTCCTCTCCCCGACAACGGCGCCAATTTGTTATCACTCCAGGAGTCTTTCCCTGACTGTGAAGGGAATGAGCCTGGTAACTTAACTATTCTTGTCATGGTTCACTTAATAATGAGTGTGGGGTTGGATCGAGACGAATATCTAACTAACTGGACTGTGTATTCAAGGATGTCTAGTGATGTAAAACACTACCATGCCTTCGAGAGATGCGATCAGATAGGTTGTGTATCAAGTAGAACAGAAACTAATCACCTAAACTAGATCATACACATATAAAACAATAAGTATGATGGGTCTAGAAACTAGTATAACAACTTATGATCCTTTGCCAAATAATCAAATAGTGAGATGACAGTCACTTATGGATTAGATAAGCATAGACAGAGAACTTCATTCAACTCATTAGCATAAATAGATAAGAGAGAAGAAATCTGATCACATCAATGAAAGAAGCTACAAGTTTAATATATTAAGAAAAGGTCTCTGTTTACAGTAGCAGCATAGTAGAACTCCAAAATCCAACCCATGTTCTACATGATTTATGGGCTTTATAGCCTTTACAACCTCTCCCCAGATCCTAAGAAGCTAGTTCGAATTTACTCTAGGTGGAAAATCCAAAACCGTTTTTCAACAAACCAGGAAAATCATTTTTAATTGGCCAGACTGCTGAAAAATGGGGCTCATAGATGCATTCGATTCTCCCAATATGTGACACCTGTAGGAAAATGAGAGAGGTTATTGTTCTCTGATGTGTTAGGAAGAAAAACCTCTGAGCGTTTTTCAGAATGATTCTTCAGTCGCTCAGAATCATCATTTGAAAATGATGACTCTGCACAGTAAAAACGCCACTTTTGCTGAAACTGCTGAAAAAAAGGCTCAAAGATGGGTTCAGTTCGCCAGCTATGTGACACCTGTGTATAAACGGAAAGAGGTTATTGTTAATTGATCTGTTTTGAGCAAAAACCTCTCTCAGATCTTTGAAACTCGTTTTGGTTTGCTCGATATCTACATTTCAAAAACATGTGTCAAACATGCAGATTCTGGGATCCGAAAATTGGGGCTCAGTGACGGATTTGATTCTCCCAATCTGTGACACTTGTAGGAAAAATGAGAGAGGTTATTTTTCTCTGACATATTAGGAAGAAAAAACTTCGGGCATTCTGAAAAATGATCCTCCAGTCGCTCAGAAACGTCATTTGAAAATGATGACCTTTCACAGTAAAAATGCCATCAATTTCAGTAAATATCCTTTGTCTTCTCCACCTTGATAGCACCTTTAAATCTGGAACAGAACCTTGATCATGAGTCCTTTAATCATTATAACATTATAAACCACCCTTGAGCTGTTTGGATCAGTAAAAATCAAATCTGTGCAAAAATGGTAACATTCTATCTAGTTTTTTAGCTTTCGATAGCTACGCAAGCCAAAGTCCGAATCTGTAAGCTACCGAAAGCTCTATTTTTGGTAGCTAATGAACTATTACCTTGTCCACCTAAGCCACTGAAACTGTTCCATGATACCTGACATGTGCCTTTCCCTTTCGGTAGCTGAAGAGTTTTATCTTCCATTCTGTAAGCTGCCGAAAGCTGGGTTTTCGATAGCTAATGAACCATTGATGGTTTATTTGTGAAAAGATCATGCAGAGCGTGACCAAGTGATTTCTCCTTCTCCATCATCTACTCCTAAAATCTGTGTTGTCATTGGAAGCAGTTTATCAAAGAAATTTCTCAGACCTGCTGAGTACCAATGGTGAATATTCGTGGATGGCCCTTTGCTTCTTTACACAATCTTTGACACCTATTTCACTGTCAATGTTGGGTGCATGGGTATCTTCTTATCTGATCTGCTTTCATTTCAAAATTTCACTTTTGATAGCTGGGAGAGCCCTGCAAATTTCGTTTAAGCTACCGAAAGCAGAGTTTTCGGTAGCTTAGGATCCGTTTTAAATAAGTGCTTAGCTACCGAAACCTGTCTTTTGAAATTTTTGAACTGAAAACCCAATCTAATGCTTTTCAAACTTTATTACATGCATAAAGCTATCAACAATGAGCCTTAAGAAATTTAGAAATGAATTTTCAAATGAAATCCTATCATCTAAAAATGATCAACTCGACAAATTTATTTGGGGAGATAACAATTACTATAACCAATGCAACTTAAGTTTGGACTCTAAAAAAGTTGAAGAGATCCCCAATGTAAACACTATGCTTTTGTAACATCCCGATAATTTCATAAAAATTTAAAATTTTTAAAATAGCATTAAATGTTATCATTTCTATTGTGGAAGTAATAAATGCTTAAGAAGGTAGCAATGATTAGTTAAACCATTTAAGCAAAAGATAAATTAGTTAATAAATCCCTTTTTTTTGGCTAAAGACATTTAAAGATTTCGACACGTCATAATTCTTTTGGCATACTTACAACACTGAAAAGTTTTGTGTTAACTGTAATTCCAAATGAGATTAGTAGTTCTAAATGTGATTATAAGCTATGCACTGTTTATACTAAAGTGAAATTTTGAAGGAGTGCTGACAGTTTGCTTCTTTGATAACAAGGGGTCCTACGAGGTACCCTGGGGTTTACTTAGCTATGTTTAGCTAAGGCATTTGCATTCTATTTTCCCATGTGCAGAAAAACAAGTAAGAATTCCTACAACAGCAAGAATTTAAAGTACAAGATTCTTTCAAGAGTAATGTCATTGTTTTGTGATAATTTCTAAGTATTTCTATGCAAAACAAGTTTGCTGGAGGTATGGATATTTTGGTTCTGATTCTTATTTTCAAGATGGCTTACAACGTTCCAAAGTACTAAAATCACGTCATCAAATGTATTTACATTGCTATTATTATAAATATCAAAACAGTGTAACAATTGTCCATTTATAATTCTATTTGAAATCTCGAGGAAAAGTGTTTATACTAATTATCAGAATATATTTTTGTATCCACAGGACTTTAGAATATTCCTAAGTCTCATATTTATCAATGATTTTAAAATGCATGGCTAAAGCATGAAACCAAATAGACTTTTCCCTAAGGTCTAAACACCTAATAAAGAGATGATATAAAGTGGCATATGGTAATTATGCAAATATATATTCAAACATTATGTATGTTAACTAATGTTATGTTGCTATTGGATTTCAATACAATATCACGACGTATCACTAAAATGGAAATATAATGTGACATAAAAACTATGCAGTCATACATCAATGATGTGTTACTATTATTATAATACCTAAACTGAAAAGAATTGCAAACTACAAAATCGAATTCCATACATTAGAATGTTATGAAATATTTAAACGTAATGACATTAAAATACAATGCTTATATGGTAGCGATTATACATATTAACGATGCAATATTTACACTATGCAAAAATGCATATGCTAATGTATTGATAGTGGATGGTATAGGAATTAAATTCATTACTAACAAAAGCTACTAGGTTTAAAGTATCGAGACTGGGTCATTTATGCTTCTATCTAATTCTTTGGTGGATTGTCGTGTTGGATAACCATGTAATGGTTTTCACATGATAGAAAGTGTCATAGCCTATCAATTGTGCGAAGTGGATGCTTATGTGGATGTTCTCTATGTAACAGAGTTACCATACTATGCTAAGTTGTGTCTTGATATGACTCATATCAGTTGAGTTGGTGACTTGGTAGATTAACAATCAATGTGGTATTGATTGCCATTATTCCTCAAAATTCAAAGTGTCGGTTACAACTCTTCCACCGTTAATCTTCTTAAGATCTAGGGTTGACAAAGAAACCCTATTTTTGCATGGGTAAGTAATGAAAATTGCTCTCCCTGTCATTCATTTTTGCGTTAGTGGTAAGGTAGAAAGGGCCGATAGTGTTGCTACGATGTAGGGTTTGAAGTTTTTGCTGTTGGAAGGTTTCGAACCTCAGACCTGTGAGTGAAGTTCTTAAAGATTACAGGCTAGTGATCCTGGTGACGAAGAGCCACGATTCAGCCACTGTAAGAGTGGGAAGGTTCTTTTGTCAGTTGATGGAGTGTGATTTGGAACTAGAGTTCGATTCTTCCTATTATAAAATTTGTTCTTGAGTTCGCAACTTCTAAATGCTGCAAGTGCTAAGGCTTGTCTTCTTGCTGGTGTGAAGTGTCGAACCTCAGGAGTTTCGTTGTTAGGGTAAGTTTTTCGATGACAAAAGCAGTAGTGTTTTTAAGTTAAATGATACTTGAATTTTCTTTGTTTTAACCCATTGAAATTTTAACCGGCAGGTGATACCTCAATAGAGGGTTTTCTATGAATAAGCATTCAGCATGGGGATGCTGCAACACCCTCCTGGTAAGCCTCGGTGGTTCCTGAAACCTCATAGGGTCTTTGGCATGGTTTAGCAGAATAAAAATTGTATGACGAAGTTGGGGTACAAGACCTTCATTGAAGTAATGGTTGTGTTTAAATTTTATGTTTTACAAAGAGTAAGAGGATAACCTTCAGTCTTTTAGCTATTGCTCTGAAATTTTTTGTTGTAGTGTTGGCAATGATCTCGAACTGTTTTTTACGCCGTTGTTTTGTTAAGGGTTAGGCCCTATATTTTTGGACTCTTGAAAAGGGTTTCGACGTAAACTCTGTTGAACTTCTACCAATGTTTGGACATGAAAACCAAAGAGCCGAGAGCTTTCTTTCTTCTATAAACAATGGCTCAATTTGTGATGAAGAGTTTTTTTTAAAAAGGTTACAAGGAAAATGTTTGTGTTAAGCAATGTCCACTTTTCCATCGTACAGTGTGCAAGTTTTGCGTTAATGGTTTGAAAGTCATTAGACTTGGAAATAAACATAATTCATGTTAATACGAACGCTGTGTTGTCTTATATAAAAAGTATTGTTGTTATTATCGCTATTGATTTCGTTGCTTAGTCTGTTAAAAAATGCATTCATAAGTTTTTAGCAGAGATTTAAATTTGACAAGCAAGATAACCAGAATGTTTGACCTTCGTTTTAAATTAGGGTTTGAATGAGTGTTTGTGTAATGTTGAAGAAGGGCCGAGAGCCAATTACTTAGCTATTCTTGTATCTAAAGTTTTTAAATGGCAAGTTTTTGTTCTATGTTGAAATGAGTCTCGGCAGGGTTGGTTAGAATGCTTATAAAAACTTTCAAAAAGGAATATGTTTATTTTTACAGCTGTTAAAAGAAGATCCAGAGAGAAAATAAAATACGATGCTTAAAAATAGGGTTAGGGTTTGTAATGTATTAGTTTCTGAGACTATTCAATAAACAAATGATATATGAAATCAAAACAGGAAACTCATGTAGAATTGAAGTATGTATGATGTTCAGAAAACTATAAGTTCATTAATTCTTGCAACTGTGAAAAGTACATTGGAAATACTATTACTTGGAAAACATGATATGTATGATTTTAATTGCATTTGTTTGCTATCTTAATTGAATAGAAATAGGAGGAAAATACATGACTATGCATAAATTAAACTATATTTATATTTTATGAGATAACAAAAGAATCCTATAACATTGTCTATGCTTATACAGTAAATTCTTACTCTGTTTAGATATAGGTTAGAATGGCAAACAAATCACTTACTATAATTATTTATCCAATCAAATGGCAATCTGCCTATCTCTCATCTATTATTTAATTTGCTTCTCTATACTAGATTACGATGCAAATAACAACATGTGGAAAAATATAGAGTTGATTTTCTAATTAGATTTTTAACAAGGCTTATCATTCAGACTTAAACAAAAATAAGAAATAAATACATTTACAAAACAGAGTTTGATGATTTCACTAAACAAAATTATCAAATTGTAAACAAAATAGGAAACAGCAAAATGTTGTTAATCTGTAGAGAAAGAAACAACCCAAGGAGCCTATTCCACCCAACCAATTCCTGAAGACAACCAAGTTACTTGCCTTAGTACCCCTGAGCCTTTTCACTGAACCACCAGGAGGAAGAAACTTAGAAGCTTAGGAACTCAACTTGCAGTAGTAAGAGTTATCCAGTCTTAAAGACTTAGCAGTCAAAGGGACCTCCACTAGTACTTCTGGTTCTCCTTCTTAGAATAATTTGCAGACTTACAATGCACTCACATAGCCTCCCTATTCGAATCTCTCAGTCATCACCTGATGCACATGAGGAATATTTCTGCAGAAAATATTGTGTAAGAGCTGCCTGCTCAATTCGAATTTGCCTTATGTAGGCTGCCTAGGCCTTTTCAGTTGATAACTGGTCATTAAATGAGCTGCTTGCTCACTCCCTCCACCTGGGGGATAATGCCACATTTGTAGGGGTAGTTGTCCCATAACCAATACCTAGTGGTGAAGTGCAATTGCTGCCATCTATCCCATGCCTTCTAACAGCTTCGATTCCTCCTAGTGGGTTAGTGAACACTCATTTAACAGTTCCCTTGGGTGTTTGTCTCCTACTTTAATTTATTAAATAATAATAATTCAGTAATTACATTCATCCTTGACTAAACTTGGTCATAATTACAAAACTTTGTAATTAAAATTTAACATAAAGTATTTTGCCAATAAAATAATAATTTCAGAAATTGGGTAGGTGACATACAACCCCCCTTAAGTCTCAACATCATCCTCGATGTTGGTCAATCACTCTCTGAGTGTTCCTGAAGCAGAGTTGGGTATGCTTCCTGCATACTACTCTCCAACTCCCAGGTTGCCTCTTCCGGGCTAAGGTGCTTCCATTGCACCTTCACTTGCCCAATGGTGCGATTTCGGAGCAGAGTTTCCCTCCTTTCGAGAATACAGTCCAGTTCCACTTGAAAATATCCATCTTGTCCCACCTGTACATCATTCCAGTTTACAACACGAGTAGCATCATGTACATACTTCTTTAAAAATGATATATGAAAAACATTATGTATTTTTAAATTTGGTGGCAAAGCCAGCTGGTATGCCACTGGTCCAACCTTGGACAATATTTCAAAAGGACCACAATACCTGGGTGCCAACTTGGAACAGCTTCCTAATTTCAATGAACTCTTTTTCGGTCTTACGTTGAGAAACACATGTTCGCCAACTTGGAACTCTTTATGAGTCATTTTTAAATCTGCTTGACTCTTTTGCCTATCTTGGGCAGCTTTTAAATTTCCTCGTACCTATTTCACATTTAGTTCTAACTCCTGCAATAATTCAGGTCCTAAAACAACTCTATTTACTGGGTCATTCCAAGAAACAGGTGTATCACATTTCCTACCATAAAGAATTTCAAATGGGATAAGTCTAGATGATGCATGATAAAGGTTATTATGTTCAAATTTTGCTAAGTGTAAGTAGCCTTCCCACTTACTAGGCTGATCCTTAACATACATTCTCAATAAGTCTTCTAAAACTTGATTCACGCTTTCTATCTGTCCATTTGTTTGTGGATGAAATGCTGTGCTGAAATTTAAGGTTGTATTCAACCCTTTAAACAAAGATCTCCAAAATTTTCCAGTAAATTTAGAGTCACGATCTGAAATTATCACCTTCGGTATACCATGTAGTCGAAAAATCTATTTCATGAAAATTTCTGCAATGTCGGGAGCCTTATGAGTAGTCTTCACAGGTATAAAGTGTGCTGCTTTGCTTAGTTTGTCTACTACCACCATGATAGAGTCATTCTGTTTCTTATTTTTGGGTAGTCCAGTAATAAAGTCTATGCTTATGACTTCCCATTTCCAACTCGGTATAGGTAATGGATGTAACAATCCAGCAGGATGTTGGTGTTCAACTTTCACTCTTTGACAATCCAAACATTTAGCCATGTACTCTGCTACTTCATCTTTCATTTTGGGCCAATAGTATTCTTTCCTAAGCATAGTAATGGTCTTCTGATAACCTGGATGGCCAGAATAATGGTTTTTGTGCATCTCATTTAAAATCAAAATTTTTATTTATGGTATGTTAGGTACATACAATCTGTTTTTGTATAGCAATAGTCCATTTTCCTTCATTCTGTAATCTGCCATAGAATTTTCAGAACTATTGTTTGCTGTCTTTTCCTTTAATTTTCTATATTCTTCATCCATTTCACTACTTTCAAGGATCTGATTTTCTAAATCTGTTGAGTAAGTACTGATGGCTGAAATAAAATTCAGTTTTACTTTACGACTCAATGCATCTGCAACCTTGTTCTCTTTCCCTTTAATATGCTGAATTTCGAAATTATAATCACTTAATAAAGTTAACCATCTAGCTTGTCTAGCATTCATATTTGTCTGATCTAATAAATATTTCAGACCCATGTTGTCTTTCAATAAGGTGAATTTTCTACCAATAAGGTGGTGACGCCACATTTTTAAAGCATGAATTACTGCTAATAACTCTAAATCATAAGTGGAGTAATTCTTCTCATGTATTTTGAACTTTCTTGATTCATATGCAACATCATGCCCTTATTGCATTAGGACTCCACCGAGTCTATCATTACAAGCATCTGTGCAAACTATGAAATCTTTATTAGGATCTGCTATCCTCAAGATAGGTGCTGTAGTCAATAATTCCTTTAACTTCTTAAAACTGTCAGAACATTTCTGATCCCACACAAATTTCTTCCCTTTCTTCTGCAAGGAAGTTATGGGGTTGGCAATCCTCGAAAAATCCTCTATAAATTTTCTGTAATATCCAGTAATACCCATAAATTTTCTTACATCCGACACATCCTTAGGAACCGGCCAATCATTAATGGTTTTTATCTTGTCGGGGTCTACCGAGATTCCTTCTTTATAAATTATGTGTCCTAAATACTGAATTTTGTCTTTGTTGAAGTCACACTTACTAAACTTAGCGTATAGTTGATGATCTCTCAGCACTTGTAAGATAATCCATAGATGTTCATCATGCTCTTCTTTGCTTTTAGAATACACTAAAATGTCATCTATAAACACAACTGCAAACTTATCTAAGTATTTGTGCAGAATATTGTTCATCAAACACATAAATACAGCCGGGGCATTAGTCAAGCCAAATGGTATGACTACGAACTCGTAATGTCCATATCGAGTTCTGAAAGCTGTCTTGAAAATATCTTCATCCTTAACCCGTACTTGATGATATCCTGACCTTAGATCAATCTTTGATAATATCGTTGCTCCACGCAGTTGATCAAATAGATCGTCTATGCGGGGCAACGGATACCGATTCTTGATTGTCATCTTATTAAGTTGATGATAGTCTATGCACAGTCTTAGGGTCCCATCTTTCTTCTTAACAAATATAACAGGTGCTCCCCAAGGAGATACGCTGGGTCTTATATAATTCCTATCAATCAATTCCTTCAACTGTGATTTCAATTCGTTTAATTCCAGTATATTCATTCTGTATGGAGCTTTAGAATTTAGTACTGCTCCTGGTATTAACTCGATGGTAAAATCTAAATCTCTTTTAGGAGGTAATCCTGGAATCTCCTCAGGAAATACATCCTTAAAATCCTTTAGGACAGGTATGTCTTCTAATTTCAGTTTGTCCTCTTTACAAATAAACTCATAATTTACTGCAAACAACTGACATCCTTTCCTAACTGCCCTCTGAACTTGCATAGCTGAAATCTGTCTAAGGGTTACCTTTCTTGGGATACCTTTTACTTCTACAGTTTTTCCTTCTTCATTTAAACATGTAAAAAAAATTTCATAACAGTTCAGAATGACATGATGGGCTTCTAACCAGTCCATTCCGATTATAATATCATAGGATCCTAAAGGTAAAATATTCAACTTGATTTGTGTCTGTAACTGATTCATGGATAAAGCACAACTTTCTATAAAATATGATACTTTCCTCTTTGTTCCAGTTGCTAGTCTAACTAACCAAGATTTACTAAACTTTTTTGTTTTCATTTTAAGACTTTCCACAATATCTGGTGATATATAACTTAAGCTAGCACCTGGGTCAATTAAAATAGTAACAGGATGATTTTGTAACATACCTTCAATTTCTACCATAAAGATTTGATGATCTGCTTGCCTGTTGTCGAGTGCTGCATTGATTTTGGGCATCTCCCTCGCTACATCTCCAACAGTATGTTCCGTCTAAATAGAGTGAATGTTGTTAGCTGTCTGCTTCCTCTTGGGACATTCTGATGCATAATGAGGACCTTGACACTCGAAACATTTGATAGGTGCCTTTTGTTCATTGGTCCTGGTATTATTAGGAGCATTTCTGGATGCTATAGAATTCTACTGTTGACTGTTTCTGAAATTATTTCCTTGAAAATTCCAATTCTGAAATTTTTTCTTTTGGAACACAGAATTCCCACTGAACCTGAAATTTTTCTTTTTCAGCTCAAAATTGCTAGGCTTATGACTTTTCTAGTTTGACATTCCTTCTCTTTTCCAATTAGTGTCATAACAGAAAACTGCCTTTCTCATAGCCTCTTCCAAATTTTTTGGACTATCATACTCAATTCTGTCCTTAATATTGAAAGGTAGAAAGCTCAAGTATCTTTGAATCTTCGGTTTTTCTTCCATGAGATATGGCACATATCTCAACAAGTTCAGAAATTTACTGCTCATTTTCTTCATGTTCATACTTCCCAGCTTTAAATCGTAGAATTCTTTGGATTTTTCTTCATAGTACTGTTCAGATAAAAACTTCTTCTTGAAGTATCGTTTAAAAGTGTTCCATTTTACATCTTTATCCTTGATACCCTTTGCTCTTTTGATGTCTTTCCACCAAAGATCTGCTTTTCCGATCAAGTTATATATAGCCATTTTTGCTTTCAAGGATTCTGAATAGTTATAAATCTATAAATATTTCTTCATGCCGGACAACCATGCTTCAACTGTCTCGCCCTTCTCAGTTTCTCCATTGAAAGTTGGAGGTCTAATCTTTTTGAACTCCCTAGAAATCTGTTCATACTCTTTATGGCTTTTCCTCTTGGGTTTGTAATCTCCTTTACTACTATCGCTTGAATAGTTATGTCTCTTTTTGCGTGCTTCAATAGCATCTACTGATGATGTTGAACTACTATTCACATCATTGATTTTCATTTTCTTACTTTTGTTACTATGAGGCAGATCCTCAGCCTTGGAGATATCTTCATTATCTCTCCTCTACTCATCAATTGGGCACTGTTCAAACAATACTTGGTGTAACTCTTCGTGTGCTTTCAAAATTCTTTCATTGTCTTGTTTCACAGATCTAATTTATGCCTTTAATTCCTGAAACACATGTAACAATTCTGACGAATTGTTATTCAATTCCCCATGGCCTTCTTCTGCATAGTGCTGTCTTGAGCTATGGATGTTTGGTTGAAATTTTTCTTCTACATGTTCAGCTGAGTTCTCCGTACCTGTAACTTAAAATAATTTCTGTATAACAAAATAGTTTAAATTTTAATTAGTAAGATTTTCTGCTATGATAAAATTTATGTTGGGTGTTCTTGGACCTTTTTTAGGCCTGGAGTTTGAACATGAGCTCTGATATCACATGTAACATCCCGATAATTTCATAAAAATTTAAAAATTTTAAAACAGCATTAAATGTTATCATTTCTATTATGGAAGTAATAAATGCTTAAGAAGGTAGCAATGATTAGTTAAACCATTTAAGCAAAAGACAAATTAGTTAATAAATCCTTTTTTTTTGGCTAAAGACATTTAAAGATTTCGACATGTCATAGATATTTTGACATACTTATGACATTGAAAAGTTTTGTGTTAACTGTAATTCCAAATGAGATCAGTAGTTCTAAATGTGATTATAAGTTGTGCATTGTTTATACTAAAGTGAAATTTTGAAGGAGTGCTCACAGTTTGCTTCATTGATGACAAGGGGTCCTGCGAGGTACCCTGGGGTTTACTTAGCTATGTTTAGCTAAGGCATTTGCATTCTATTTTCCCATGTGCAGAAAAACAGGTAAGAATTCCTACAACAGCAAGAATTTAAAGTACAAGATTCTTTCAAGAGTAACATCATTGTATTGTGATAATTTCTAAGTATTTCTATGCAAAACAAGTTTGCTGGAGGTATGGATATTTTGGTTCCTATTCTTATTTTCAAGATGGATTACAATGTTCCAAAGTACCGAAATCACATCATCAGATGTATTTACATTGCTATTATTATAAATATCAAAACAGTGTTACAATTGTCCATTTATAATTCTATTTGAAATCTCGAGGAAAAGTGTTTATACTAATTATCAGAATATATTTTTGTATCCACGGGACTTTAGAATATTCCTAAGTCTCATATTTATCAATGATTTTAAAATGCATGGCTAAAGCATGAAACCAAATAGACTTTTCCCTAAGGTCTAAACACCTACTAAAGAGATGATATAAAGTGGCATATGGTAATTATGCAAATATATATTCAAACATTATGTATGTTAACTAATGTTATGTTGCTATTGGATTTCAATACAATATCATGATGTATCACTAAAATGGAAATATAATGTGACATAAAAACTATGCATTCATACATCAATGATGTGTTACTATTATTATAATACCTAAACTGAAAAGAATTGCAAACTATAAACTCGAATTCCATACATTAGAATGTTATGAAATATTTAAACGTAATGACATTAAAATGCAATGCTTATATGGTAGCGATTATACATATTAACGATGCAATGTTTACACTATGCAAAAATGCATATGCTAATGTATTGATAGTGGATGGTACAGGAATTAAATTCATTACTAACAAAAGCTGCCAGGTTTAAAGTATCGAGACTGGGTCATTTATGCTTCTATCTAATTCTTTGGTGGATTGTCATGTTGGATAACCATGTAATGGTTTTCACATGATAGAAAGTGTCATAGCCTATCAGTTGTGTGAAGTGGATGCTTATGTGGATGTTCGCTATGTAACGGAGTTACCATACTATGCTGAGTTGTGTCTTGATATGACTCATATCAATTGAGTTGGTGACTTGGTAGATTAACAATCAATGTGGTATTGATTGTCATTATTCCTCGAAATTCAAAGTGTCGGTTAGCAACTCTTCCACCATTGATCTTCTTGAGATCTAGGGTTGACAAAGAAACCCTATTTTTGCGTGGGTAAGTAATGAAAATTTTTCTCCCTGTCATTCATTTTTACGTTAGTGGTAAGGTAGCAAGGGCCGACAGTGTTGCTACAATGTAGGGTTTGAAGTTTTTTTCTGTTGGGAGGTTTCGAACCTCAGACCTGTGAGTGAAGTTCTTAAAGATTACAGGCTAGTGATCCTGGTGACGAAGAGCCACGATTCAGCCACTGTAAGAGTGGGAAGGTTATTTTGTCAGTTGATAGAGTGTGATTTGGAACTAGAGTTCGATTCTTCCTGTTATAAAATTAGTTCTTGAGTTCGCAACTCGTAAATGCTGCAAGTGCTAAGGCTCGTCTTCTTTCTAGTGTGAAATGTCGAACCTCAGGAGTTTCGTTGTTAGGGTAAGTTTTTCGATGACAAAAGTAGTAGTGTTTTTAAGTTAAATGATACTTGAATTTTCTTTGTTTTAACCCGTTGAAATTTTAACTAGAAGGTGATACCTCAATGGAGGGTTTTCTATGAACAAGCATTCAGCATGGGGATGCTGCAACACCCTCCTGGTAAGCCTCGGTGGTTCCTAAAACCTCATAGGGTCTTTGGCATGGTTTAGCAGAAGAAAAACTGTATGACGAAGTTCGGGTACAAGACCTTCGTTGAAATAATGGCTGTGTTTAAATTTTATGTTTTACAAAGAGTAAGAGGATAACCTTCAGTCTTTTAGCTATTGCTCCAAAAAAATTTGCTGTAGTGTTGGCATTGATCTCGAACTGGTTTTTACGCCGTTGTTTTGTTAAGGGTTAGGCCCTATATTTTTGGACTCTTGAAAAGGGTTTCGACGTAAACTCTGTTGAACTTCTACTAATGTTTGGACATGAAAACCAAAGAGCCGAGAGCTTTCTTTCTTCTGTAAACAATGGCTCAATTTGTGATGGAGAGTGTTGTTTAAAAAAGGTTACAAGGAAAATTTTTGTGTTAAGCAATGTCCACTTTTCCATCGTACAGTGTGCAAGTTTTGCGTTAATGATTTGAAAGTCATTAGACTTGGAAATAAACATAATTCATGTTAATACGAACGTTGTGTTGTCTTATATAAAAAGTATTGTTGTTATTTATAATGTCCCCATATTGACCCTATTGCATTAAGATTGTAAATGATGTAAATATTGTTATCTAATCATGGTGAGGAGCTCAAGGCCAAGGCCCCACCATTGAATTATCGTTTTGTGTATTGGCAATTAAAATCGGTGCATATGGATCTTGTGCTAGATAGGCACAATGTAAATGAGGACATCATGTAAATACAACTTTTAATGAAATACCCACAACTAGCTATGCAATGCAACAAAGAGATGGGGGCATGATTTTATAAGGAATAAGGGGAAAATTATTCAAACCCTTGAGCCCATGGTGTTAATCCATTTCATGGAGAAAACCCATAAATCCCAATTACCCATTTTGGGTTATGCACCCAATCATTTAATTCTTCCAAGAGTTGGTTGAGGCAGTTAATGCCTTGGGAATGGAGAGGCATGGCAGTCAATTTTTGTGTATGGGCAAGTCATCAATCTGGAAAATCGTATTTTTTGCTTCTTGGGCAAGAAAACACCCACGAAATGGTGCCCAAAGCCATTCTGAACCCATAGCCTTTGCCCTATCACGCAGTCTGAGCTAGCTGGGCTTTCGCCATCACGTTTTTCACCATTTTTCCTGCATTTTCCATGCCTGGGAGCTCATTTTTGCATTGTACAGCAGCTGGGAGAGGAGGGACATGATTTGGGACTGTGATGGAGGTCATTTTTGCCCCAAAATGCCCATGGACATTTTTTCTGAAAACGATTTCTGCTCTCTAGGGTTGTTCCCCATCTTCCATTTTCGTTTTGGGTTTTCCCACGTTTTTCTGAACTGGTAGAAACCCCATCTTTGGGCATCTCACTGTAAAAACGTTTTTCTCAAGCCCAACAATTGTGGTTTTGCTGTTATGTGCATTCCCTGTTTTGGTTTGAACCTGTTTGCAAGAGATTTGGAGTGGTAGTGGACAGAATTGGCTTGATAAACCTAGTGGGGGAAAATAACCTCTCAAGAAGATCAAGAGGGATGGCTACTCTTCTATACACACCTGGGACACTCTAGAATTGGAAGCTATGGCCTGAGGGATTGTGAATTGGCGAAGGGAATACTTCCTTGAGTGGGGTGTGTAGGCATTGTGGGTTCCAAGCTGGATGGATCTTGTAGAGGAATCCATGGCTCTATGCTTGAGCTCACTAGCTTAGCAATTCTTCCTTTCCATTTTCTAGCAGCTTGATAAACCCAATTGTAGATTGGCTTGGCTCATTTTGGTGTATGTTTGGCTATGTGTGAGTCTGATGTTCCCTAGTTCCTTGCAGAAATCATGCCCAGCTCCGGGGTGGCAGTTGTATCAAGAGGTTGATAAGCACAACTGGCCTATGGATGGGTGGAATGTTGCAAATGCATAGCTGGTTGCTTAGGGACTACTTTGTTTCAAGATAAGTACTCTCATGTGCTAATTCTGTATTGTCTTAATTGATGAATGACATGAACATCTTGAATGAATGATGGATGTGTAATAGAATTTAATTCTGCTGTGTTTTCAAATATTTATGCATTTGCATATGTCCATCTTCAGTTTATATGAATGTTTGTTTACTAAGTATGGGACTAGATGTCCAGTTTTAGCATTAGTCTTCTCTCCATAGCCTTGGTAGGATGGGAGGCACATTACATTATTATGGCTATTGATTTCGATGCTTAGTCTGTTAAAAAATGCATTCATAAGTTTTTAGCAGAGATTTAAATTTGACAAGTGAGATAACCAGAATGTTTGACATTCATTTTAGATTAGGGTTTGAACGAGTGTCTGTGTAATGTTGAAGAAGGGCCGAGAGCCAATTACTCAGCTATTCTTGTATCTAAAGTTTTTAAATGGCAAGTTTTTGTTCTATGTTGAAATGAGTCTTGGCACTGTTGGTTAGAATGCTTATAAAAACTTTCAAAAAGGAATATGTTTTTTTTTACAACTGTTAAAAGAAGATCCAGAGAGAAAAGAAAATACGATGCTTAAAAACAGGGTTAGGTTTTGCAATGTATTAGTTTCTGAGACTATTCCATAAACAAATGATATATGAAATCAAAACATAAAACTCATGCAGAATTTAAGTATGTATCATGTTCAGAAAACTATAAGTTCATTAATTCTTGCAACTGTGAAAAGGACCTTGGAAATACTATTACTTGGAAAACATGATATGTATGATTTTAATTGCATTTGTTTGCTATCTTAATTGAATAGAAATAGGAGGAAAATACATGACTGTGCAGAAATTAAACTAGATTTATATTTTATGAGATAACAAAAGAATCCTATAACACTGTCTATGCTTATACAGTAAATTCTAGCTCTGTTTAGATATAGGTCAGAATGGAAAACAAATCACTTACTATAATTATTTATCCAATCAAATGGCAATCTGCCTATCTCTCATCTATTATTTAATTTGCTTCTCTATACTAGAGTACGATGCAAATAACAGCATGTGGAAAAATATAGAGTTGATTTTCTAATCAGATTTTTAACAAGGCTAATCATTCAGACTTAAACAAAAATCAGAAATAAATACATTTACAAAATAGAGTTTGATGATTTCACTAAACAGAATTATTAAACTGTAAACAAAATAGGAATCAGCAAAATATGGTTAATCTGTAGGGAAACAAGCAGCCCAAGGAGCCTGTTCCACCCAACTAATTCCTGAAGACAGCTAAGTTACTTGCCTTAGGACCCCCGAGCCTGTTCACTAAACCACCAGGAGGAAGAAACTTAGAAGCTTAGGACCTCAACTTGCAGTAGTAATAGTTATCCAGTCTTAAAGACTTAGCAGTCAAAGGGACCTGCACCATCACCTCTGGTTCTCCTTCTTAGAATAATTTCCAGACTTACAATGCACTCACATAGCCTCCCTATTCGAATCTCTTAGTCATCACCTGATGCACATGAGGAATATTTCTGCAAAAAATATTGTGTAAGAGCTTCCTGCTCAATTCGAATTTTCCTTATGTAGGCTTCCTAGGCCTTTTCAGTTGATAACTGTTCATTAAATGAGCTGCCTACTCACTCCCTCCACCTGGGGGATAGTGCCACATTTGTAGGGGTAGTTGTCCCATAACCAAAAACTAGTGGTGAAGTGCAATTGCTTCCATCTGTCCCATGCCTTCTAACAACTTCCATTCCTCTTAGTGGGTCAGTGAACACTCATTTAACAGTTCCCTTGGGTGTTTGTCTCCTACTTTAATTTATTAAGTAATAATAATTTAGTAATTACATTCATCCTTGACCAAACTTGGTCATAATTACAAAACTTTGTAATTAAAATTTAACATAAAGTATTTTGCCAATAAAATAATAATTTCAGAAATTGGGTGGGTGACAGCTTTTCAAGGAACTGACCAATTATTTCAGGTCACAAAACAGAATCAACATATAAGTCATAAGTAACATGGATACTTAAATATAAGAAGTGAAACAATAAAGAGGGAATAAAATGGAAATGGACAACAAAGTGCCAAAAGAAAACAAGACGAAACACAATTTCAACACCATCCAGAGCAACTATGTACATGTATTGTAACTACAAAAGCATCAGAACAATTTTGCTAGTGAGTAGTGCAGTTCCAAGGTGTATTGAAATTAATTAGAGGCATCTTTCAACACACTTCGAAGTAGGTGGCTTTCATCAACAACCTTAGATGTCCTTTTCTCTAGTACCTCAGAGATGTCGCTAAGTTTCCAATTGTACACATGTATGTATCTTGGTTGAACTAAATCACAACTTTTTTTATCAATATTTTGCTCACAAAAATTCAGAAGTAGACAATGAAGGGAATTTACCTTTGTACATAGTCAATTAAAGATTGATTACTTCTATATGGTTTAGATGCTCAAATTTTAGTCATAGAATGAAATTTTCTCATGATGTCACATCCCCATTCCAACTAAAAATATTTCATATTCCAATTCCATAGCTTTCTTTTCATATCCAAATGAAAAAAGGCTAGAAGACTACAGAGGAGCAACTAAGCCTCTCATCAATGGACCTTGTGATGGTGACTCAAAATA
The DNA here is from genome assembly GCA_027924585.1 of Larix kaempferi. Lineage (NCBI taxonomy): Eukaryota > Viridiplantae > Streptophyta > Pinopsida > Pinales > Pinaceae > Larix > Larix kaempferi. The sequence continues at coordinate 1,032,107 of BSBM01001051.1, read as the reverse complement.
TGCATTGTTTGATGGAATTGATGGATGTGCATAGTGCTGATATGTAGTAATCATGCCTTCATTTGGAGAAAATTGGCTCATAGCATCAGTTGAATGGAAATTTAGTTTTGATATCGAGGAATCATGCACATTGCCTAGCACTTGTTGAGATTTAGGTGGCCCTCGCATGCCACTAGACCATATGTGCAATATGAAGTAGCTGGAAGGCTGTTGTAACCATCATGACTTTGATTTTTGTAACCATGACAATGTCGTTGTAAAGTAGTAAACAACCCAAGAAGCAGTTTTTTAGCATTTCTGGACTCCAATTGTCCTCTAAAGGAGGAACAAGATTCCTTGAGTAAACATATATCATTCATACAACATAATTTAATGGATATTATAATGCAGGAAATACGCTTTGTTGGGAGCTATTTGCAGTTGTAAAACTGGGATGGTAGGGTTAAAACATGGATCCAGAGTATGGCGTTTTTCCAATATCATAATTGTCACTTTGGACACTATGATGGTAAGTACACATGCAAAGGGCATGAAATGAAGCCAATTTGCTATTGTAGATGGTAATGTTCTTGAATTCTAAATGGTGAATTCAGGTAATACAGAGGTAGTTGAGCTATTAGGTCCTTTGCTGGAGAGATGAGTCCTCTTGAGAAGATCTAGAGGTCCTTTGCTGGAGAGATGAATCCTGAGGAGATCTAAAGGTCCATAAAGATGAGTGTTGGAGTGAATTTGGTATTCATTGTGTCACAGAGGAAATTCTTCCTGTAACTCTTCACTTTCATTTGCGGGCAGTTGTCAGTTCCTTTGGCAGGAAACATTGAACCTAGAAGATCAAGTAAATGTAATGTGGGTTTCTTAGGTTCCATAGTCACCTTTCTGCTTTGCATAGAGGCTTCTATCTATCCTAATAGTCATAGATTGTTATGGCTATTGTAGGATTTAATGCTCAGGCAACTGATTGCTTTTTTTTGAAATTGGATTTGTCTTCTTGTTTACAGCTTAGTGGTATTCATTTTCTAGCTTTTGCAGTAGACTTTATAATGATGATTTCTGATACCAAAAGGAATCACACTTCACAAAATTATGAGGTTCACAAAAAACGTATTCATTCTACATACCTATCCCAGATCCATGTAGTGATTTGGGATTATTCAATAGTTTGAAACATTCATGGGCAACATGCTAGATTCATCATAGGCACCAAAATAGAACAATGCAGAGTTTGCTGGTGCAATTGACCGTTCAACAAATGTTGCACAAAATTCTAATAGTCATAACTAATTGTCTTCCATTTATTGTGTTTAATCCTATTCCTTGAATTCTATAAAATATTGTATAACATTCTCGGGAGGACCTCTTGATGAGTCCTCCTGAGAAGATCTAGAGGTCCTTTGCTGGAGAGATGAATCATGAGGAGATCTAAAGGTCCATAAAGATGAGTGTTGGGGTGAATTTTGTATTCATTCTGTCACTGAGGCAATTGTTCCTGTAACTCTTCACTTTCATTTGCGGGCAGTTGTCAGTTGCTTTGTCAGGAAACAATGAACCTAGAAGATCAAGTAAATGTAATAAAGCATCTTTCCCTTGACACTAAACCTAGAATATACACTTGTTTTAACAGAGCATCTTTCCCTTGACATACTTCTGGCACCTTAAACGGGTTGCTAGACTTCTTTTAACTCATAAATTTTCTATAAAATATAGTAGTTCTCATATAGCTAAACTTTTGTATTTAAAAGCATTCTTAGATTAAGCAAACTAAATGCAGTTGTAAGTAGAATAGCTAAAAATGATGTTTGATCATTTCTACTCGATGGGAAGGCTTGAAGAGAATTTTTTTCTATCCATAATAGAAATGTAAATGCATGTAGAGAACAACCATGAAAATATTTGGTGTTTATGTACATTATTTCAGCACAATTAGTAACCATAGAAAGCAAGAACAAGGACTTTCATGGGGAAGCTCACCAAATTTGGATGAGGTGTGGCATACATTCAAACCTAGTATTCATTGCTTAGGTTACCTATTGACTTTCTTCCGGATCTCACTTGTGAATGATGATATTCACCTTGCACTGTGTAAATTCCATCTCAATCTTTCCCTTCTAGCCTATTGTTCCATTTCTATATTGTATCATCTAGTACAAGAAATGACATAAGAAAGGGTTGCAATTTCTATGTACCATCCATCCCATGAAAAACTTACACACAATATGTGCCATGCCGGTTCATTTTTTTGTCTAATTCTGTAGTCCTATGTGCACCCTCTTTTGGAATTTCAAATAATTCTATAGTCCTAAGTGCACCCTCCTTTGTAATTTCAAATCATTCTGTAGTCCTACGTGCACCCTAGATTGTACATTCATGGCACCATGGTTCATCTTCACATTAATTGCTTGTTCCAACATAAACAATGCATAGCATTTTCCCTTATTGGCTGAGTCTAGGCGCATTACCAGAGTGCTTTCTTTACATAACTCATACATTGGGTGTACTGTCAGCATCCAAGAATGAGAACTTCACTCTTAGGTTTCAATTTGGTTTAATTTTGGCCTCAAATTTCAGGGTGCATAGTGAATCCAATTCACTCCAATATTTTGAGTTATTATAGTTTTGTCCCAAGTGTGGGAGGTCCCCATATCACATATGAGTGATCAGTTGTGGAATTTGATTGGTAATTGTCCCTCATGAGGCAATTTTACCCATCAACTACTATTAAAACACATTGATACTCTTCAAAAATGTTCATTGAAATGCTTAATTTTTTTTAGGAATAGGGCATAATTTTCAAATTTGAAAGGTGGATTGGATTTGAATTTCCAACCCTATGAGTGATACACTTATGGCCTTCACTATCTCAAGAAAATCTTATGGTCATCAATAGCTAAAGAAAATCTCCACCAACATTTTGTTTTGCTCATCTTAACCCCATTTTGTACCTCTCCACATTGTATATTTATGTATTTAACACAGAAAGTTGTAAATGGATCCAAACTCATGTGCACATCTACAAGAGTTGTTCATCAAGCCCAAATGTTCTCAATTTTATCTTCATATGACCAAGTTATGGCCTATGTATGTTCTATGTGTTCAAGGGCACATCTTTAGGTGGGAAAACTTCATTCAATAAAAAACAATATACTCAAACAAGACTAAGATTGTGTTTTGACAGTTACATGAATTACAACAGCCCAAGAGCTTTGCAACAAAATACTACATGTTGTATTCCAGCCTCCAACAACAAAAATGCAATGTCTGAATTTTCTGTTTTAGTTAACCACGTGATTGTGAAGTTTCTCTTCAAGCATAAAAATCAATTGTTTATGTTCCCCTGATAGTAGTTTATGTGCCTCCATCACTTAGTACTCAATAATAAATTTCCCACAATATATGGCATGACTATTTCTGATTCCTGGTTCTTGAGATTGAGCATTCACAGGTTAAGGTTTTTATGTGGCTTCATTCTTGGCTCCAACACCAACATCATTTTATTGCTTGGCTATTTGATTACCAATGTTGTGTTATGTGGACCTAAAGTTCTTTGCTCTTGAAAGAATTATATGTTAGTATTCTGATTTACAAGTAGTAGATGTGGACTTCCCAAGTTACAGTGACATTTCTAGGCTAGTGGTTTGACTTGGCAAATGTCCTATGTGATCTTCCCAATGACTGTCAAAATATGGGTCATGCAAGATTGGAGTTTTAGTTTTAGATTGCTTCTAGGGTGGGATATGTGCTCTTACTTTGCCATATTATCTTTGTTTGATTGATATCACCCCCACTTTTTTATGTCAATGAAGAGTTTGGTTCTTTGAAATCTCCTCATTGCTTCAATGTATTGTCATGTACATGGAACATCACTCACCCTTTAACTATTCTTTGGATGCTCATTGCCATCTTATTTCCCTTAATTAGGAGATCAACATGGAAATCAAGGACACATTATAGAATGAAAATACCTTTGATTGAATGTGATCCAAAGATATTTCGATAGCCACTAGTAGGTGTGTTCTTTCCACCAACCATACTTCCTCTCACTTCTAGATTGGTCCATGCCAGCTAGAGATGGGACTCAACGAGGTTTGAAGCTTGAATTTAAATACTTGGGAATGCTTTCTTTAAACCTTCAATGAAGTTCACTACCTTTTTCAAATCTGCAATTAATTTGTTTTGATTGTGGCACTAGTTCAAGTCATTCTTTATGTGTTTGATGACTAATTCATAAGGTTGAACATGGTTTCCTTCTTATGGTTTCTAGTGAGGAACTTCAACCATCTTAAAAACAACTTTAGTATGCTAGTATATGTCAAATATTGATGCCATCATATTTTAAACATTGGTCTTTAAGTTTTTAGTACAATGTTCTTAAACAATATAGTATAATAGTAAGAGTAGGATGTTTTTTCAAGTGACATCTTAGTTATGAAAGGTAGTTTTGGAAGCTTTTTATGGATGTCTTGTTACAAATTAAACAAATTATGAAGGTATATGGACTAAGATACTGAGTACATGTATTACTTGTATGACTTTTTGGGAAGATGATATAGTATCCTTGCTAAGAGTTTTTGAATTTTAGAGAATGACAAATAGGATATTGACCCAGATTGAATTCAGAGGCACTCGTGTCAATGGTGAACATCAATGCCATAACATGTTTGGGATTGTTATGACGAATTCCATATGGACTATCACATGGTTCTAGAGGAACAAGAAATGGTTCACTCTATTTGATGTTGCAGTAGTATTCCTCACATTTTAAACATTTTATCCATGTTTATTGATATTCTCGACAAATTCGAAGCTTTTGATTTGTTTCAGAAAATAACCCCTTCAAACTGAAAAAGTTGGAAGTCTATTTTTTACACTCGAAATATTGAAGTCTCTGGGCATTTTTATCATCATTGGGAGAATTTTGAAGTGGCCGAGGCAAGTATTGAAGTGCATGGGGCATTTCTATCATCACTGGGTCAATTTAGAAGTGCATGGGGGAAGTATTGAAGTGCCTGGGGGCAATTTTGAAGTGCGTAGGGAAAATATTGAAGTGCACGGGGAGTTTTTATCATCCTTGGGAGAATTTTGAAGTGCCTTGGAAAATACTGAAGTGCTTAAGGCATTTTTATAATCTTTCAGAGAATTTTGAAGTGCCTAGGGCAAGTACTAAAGTGCTTGGGGTGTTTTTCTCATCATTGGGTGAATTTAGAAGTGCCTGGGGCATTTTTCTCATCACTGGGTGAATTTAGAAGTGCCTGGGGTTGTTCTTTATCAATGTATGGAAGATTTTACAGTGTTGCGACATTTTAAAACAGTGATGGGAAAAGTTATCACTTGTTGAGGAAGATTTGTGTGGATTGGGGCATTTTTGTGATTGCTTGGGTGATTATATCATTGTCGGGTGTTTTTCTCCCTTGCCTAGGGCAAGTATTGAAGTGCCTAGGGAATCTTTATCATCATTGGATGAATTTTGAAGTGTCTAGGGCAAGTAATGAAGTTCCTAGGCAAACATGGAAGTGGACGGGGGCGATTTTATCTTAATTGCAAGAATTTTCAAGTGCCTGAGGCAAATACTGAAGTGTATGGGTGTTTTTATCATTGTCGGGAGAATTTTGAAGTGGTTGAGGCAAGTATTGAAGTGCATGGGGTGTTTCTATCATCATTGGGTCAATTTAGAAGTGCATGGGGCAAGTATTGAAGTGTTTGGGAGCAATTTTGAAGTGCTTGGGGAAAATATTGAAGTGTATGGGGAGCATTTATCATCCTTGGGAGAATTTAGAAGTGCCTTGAAAAATATTGAAGTGCTTAGGGAATTTTTATCATCTTTCGAATAATTTTGAAGTGCCTGGGGCAAGTATTGAAGTGCCTGGGGCATTTTCCTCCTCACTGGGTGAATTTAGAAGTGCATGGGGCATTTTTCTCATCACTGGGTGAATTTAGTAGTGCTTGTGGTTGTTGCTTATCAATGTAAGGATGCTTTTATAGTGTTGGGGCATTTTAAAACAGTGATGGGCAAAGTGATCACTTGCCAAGGCAAATTTGTGTGTATTGGGGCATTTTTGTGATTGCTTGGGTGATTATATCATTGTCGGGTGTTTTTCACCCTTGCCTAAGGGAAGTATTGAAGTCCCTAGGGCATATTTATCATCATTGGACAAATTTTGAAGTATCTAGGTCAAGTAATGAAGTGCCTGGGCAAACATGGAAGTGGACAAGGGTGTTTTTATCTTCGTTGTGGGAATTTTCAAGTGCTTGGGGAAAATATTGAAGTGTATGTGTGTTTTTATCATCATTGGGAAAATTTTGAAGTGGCCAAGGCAAGTATTGAAGTGCGTGGGGCGTTTTTATCACCATTGGTCAATTTAGAAGTGTACGAGGCAAGTATTGAAGTGCCTGGGAGCAATTTTGAAGTGCTTGGAGAAAATATTGAAGTGCATGGGGAGTTTTTGTCATCCTTGGGATAATTTAGAAGTGCCTTGGAAAATATTGAAGCGCTTAGGGCATTTTTATCATCTTTCAAAGAATTTTGAAGTGCCCGGGGCAAGCATTGAAGTGCCTGGGGCATTTTTCTCCTCATTGGGTGAATTTAGAAGTGCATGGGGCATTTTTCTCATCAGTAGGTGAATTTAGAATTGCCTAGGGTTGTTGTTTATCAATGTATGGATGCTTTTATAGTGTTGGGACGTTTTAAAATAGTGATGGGAAAAGTTATCACTTGTCAAGGTAAATTTGTGTGGATTGAGGCATTTTTGTGATTACCTGGGTGATTTTTCCGGGTGTTTTTCTCCCTTGCCTAGGGCATCTTTATCATCATTAGACAAATTTTGAAGTGTCTAGGGAAAGTAATGAAGTGCCTGGGAAAACATGGAAGTGGATGGGGGCATTTTTATCTTCATTGTGAGAATTTTCAAGTGCCTGGGAAAATATTGAACTATATGGGCGTTTTTATCATCATTGGGACAATTTTGAAGTGGTTGAGGCAAGTATTGAAGTGCATGGGGTGTTTCTATAATCATTGGGTCAATTTATTAGTGCATGGGGCAAGTATTGAATTGCCTGGGGGCAATTTTGAAGTGCTTGGAAAAAATATCGAAGTGGTTGGGGAGTTTTTATCATCCTTGGGAGAATTTAGAATTTCCTCGGAAAATATTGAAGTGCATAGGGCATTTTTATCATATTTGGGAGAATTTTGAAGTGCCCGGGGCAAGTATTGAAGTGCCTGGGGCGTTTTTCTTGTCAATGGGTGAATTTTGAAGTGCATGGGACGTTTTTCTTGTCAATGGGTGAATTTTGAAGTGCATGGGGCATTTTTCTCATCACTGAGTGAATTTAGAAGTGCATGGGGTTGTTGTTTATCAATGTAAGGATGCTTTTATAGTGTTGGGATGTTTTAAAACAACGATGGCCAAAGTTATCACATGTCGAGACAAATTTGTGTATATGGGAGCATTTTTGTGATTGCCTGGGTGATTATATCATTGTCAGGTGTTTTTCTCCCTTTCCTAGAGCAAGTATTGAAGTGCCGAGGGCATCTTTATCATCATTGGATGAATTTTGAAGTGTCTAGGGCATGTAATGAAGTGCCTGGGAAAACATGGAAGTGGACGGGGGTGTTTTTATCTTCGTTAAGAGAATTTTCAAGTGCTTGGGGAAATACTGAAGTGTATGAGCATTTTTATCATCGTTGGGACAATTTTGAAGTGGCCAAGGAAAATATTGAAGTATCACTTGCCGAGGAAAATTTGTGTAGATTAAGCCATTTTAAGTGTTCACTGACAAATATGAAACTCTCCTACCATTCGACACCAAAGAGAATAAATTTTGGTGAGAAGATTGGTTAGAAGCTTGGAATTGGTCCAATAACTATCTCTCTATATAAAGGAAGTGGCCCGCTACTAGGATATTCACTTAATTCTATCAATTTGTTGGCATGTCAAGATTCATGACCCCACATGTCCATTGGACCATTAAGGGCCGAGATAACAAGTAGAGTCCCTACTTACCTTGAATCTAGTTAGTGCAGTCATGTTTCGTCAACACCTTCTAGTTGTGAGTGATCAAATACTACTTGTGAAATGTATAAATAAATCCATCCTCTCCTCATTCATACACTTGTTCATTCGAGAGTCTAGAGTTGAGCTCCGGTGTAGGAGTCGAGAGAGTCTAGAGTTGAGCTCGGGTGTATGTTCTTCTGTTGCACTACCTTAGTAATCTACATAATCAAAAGCTCAAGTCTTATTGGGAAAAGATTCACCAAATTTTTACTATATTTTATAAATCAGTGAAAGATTCGCCAAGTTTTTACAATTTTTTATAATCAAGTGAAATATTCGCCAAGATTTTACAATATCTTATAATTTAGTGAAATATTTGCCAAGATTTCACACCATTATATAATGAAATGAAAGATTCGCTAAAAAAATTATATATACATATTATATTATTGATAAAATCGCCTTCAAGTTTTCGTATATATCGGGGAGATTCGCCCATTTTTTATACACATAAATTTCAGGGGGGTTCTTAAAATCATCCCTGAGCCTAAATAATCATTCGATGAACTGTGGCAGATGGCTGCAACTGCTTCTTCATAAATTAATGTGATGTGCTGCCCCTTTCAAACTGTGACAGCAAGACAAGATCAAAATGGTATGGCGGTGGTTTGGCTTTGCAGCATTCTGGCGGTCACTCAGCAGAGCGATGGTTGTCTTTTCCAGACTGTGGTGGTGAAGGAATTAACGGATGCCAACATACTCCCCCTTAATTACTTCACCCAAAAATACATCATACTCAAACAACTACAACTTTAGAAGCATAACAAAAACAACTATAATGCTTGCTGGTCTAAAGTCTCATCAAGGCTTACATCAGTATCAAAACAACTCAAAAAGTTGTTTCACATTCTTTTCTGCAACATACTAGTGCAACGTTTCTTCAACTCTTTCATGAGCATTTCTTTTTCTTTCGACTCCAAAGTTTGAAATATGTAAACTTTGTTTTTTGTTTTATCTTCATCTTCACCTTCATCTTCTTCAGCTCGCACTTCACTTGTGGCTTCAGCCATCTCTTCAGCTTGAATTTATATCTTATTAATCTAGACTTCTTTTGCTTGGTAGCTCCACAATACTTGTCCTTCTCAGCTTCAGCTGGCTGTTCAAAATATAATATTTCATCCTTTACTTCAACACCAAGACCATTTCTATCAACCTTCTTGGAATTTACAAACCAATCATCATTCATAGTTTTTATTACATCACTCTCAGCTTCAACTTCATCATTACTTGACTTAGAATGCCAAACGTTATACCAAAAATACTGTTGATTCTTCCTCTTCACTTTCTTCTTTTCCTTCAATGTTTTCTTTCATTCCACAAATCCATTATGATCAGCTTCGGCTGCAACACGTTCTTCATTTTCTGCAACATAACTACTGTAAATTATTTCAAGCCCAACTTGGCTTTCGACTTCTACAACATCTTCATATTTGTCTTCTTGATTCATTGTACCTACATGTCCACAATCATCATATTCAATACAGAAATTTAATACCTTCATGGGCGTGTCCTTCAAGGACTCTTCTTGCACAAACACTTCTTGATTGTCCTCACACTTGAGGAATTTATCATATTCATCAACATTCTGCATGTTAACCATTCCATCATTTTCACAAATCACTTATGTGACATCTACATCAACATATTTATCAATAACACTTTCAACTTCTTCAAATTCTACTACTGCAATACAAGATACAACAGCTTCATCTTCTTCTTTAGTTTCAGCAACATTTTCATCAATTGATAGATCAACACAACTCAGAGATTCACAAATAATTTGACTATCTTCTGTTGCTTCTGCAAGCTTGTCTGCTGAAATGTTAACAGGTTGTGACTCAGCCATATATCTCCCCCTTACATCAAACTTTCCCAGGATCCTCTAGCCATGTTTGCTTCAGCAATTACATAAAAAATATTATCATCGAGATCTTGCTGGATGTAGTACAAGGAAAATGCATCCTTTGCCTCATCCTGGGGTTTCTTAACTTCATTCTCAACAAAATACCATAAACCTCTATCATGCAAGAAAATTTTCATATTAACTGACCAACATTTATAAGATATACCTGAGAAATATGGCGGTGGATAATAGATGTTGCTCCATGCATCCTCTAACTTTTCTTGAACTTCATTTGCTTTAGTATCCTCTGCCTTCTCTTGAAATTCCTCTGCTTCAACAGGTTTCACGATGGCTTCACCTAATATCTCTACTATGGAAAAACCAACTTCTTTTGCATTAACAATATTCTTCTTCATTCGTTTAAGCCTCCTTCTTTTCCCCATGTCTCTGTCTTCAAATAACCACTTGCACATAATTTAAATTTATTTCACTTGGATACATGCTCTTAATCCCCTTTCACTCGTAAGGGCTTCAACTCAAACCAAACAAACTTTTCCAAATAGTGGGAATCAAACTGCTCTACCATTAAACTATATGAGAGCTCTCAACTAGAAAGAATGTCTTCCTTTCAATTTCGCAACCTCTATCTGAGGGAACACACACAGAGTTAACTTCTTCCATGGGCTACAACCCTTTCTTCTCTTTACACAAACCACAACCAGGCTTGACCAATGCAAGAAATACTTGATTCAGACTTCAACTGCAAAATGATGACTCAACCTTTACTTAAGGGAGTACAGGAGCTCTCTTTTAACACAGAACTCGACTTAACTTACTTCTGCTCTTTCTACATAGCAGGAAGTGGGCACTGGAGTAAAAACTCAACAGCAAGATCTCCAATCAAAATACAAAAGGTTCAACATACAATCATACGGATCATACATGAAGTGAGCACAAAACCAATGAACATAAATCATAAACACTCAGCTCTGATACCATTTGAAGGAAGGCAGGGGGGTGTTGCATTAACTCACAGCAACACACTCAGATTCTCAAACTCAGAAATTTCACCTATAGGACAGTCACAACTCACTATAACAGCTTACTGTAATCTTCAGCACAGTCACAGCTAATAGTAACAGCGGACTGTTTTAGCTAAGAGTCATCTACAAGACTATTACAGCTAAGTTCCAGGTGAGTTGCAGCTGACTGTTACAGCTAACAACAATCTACAACACAGTCGCAGTTGACTGTTTCACTCAACAGTAACCTACAGGATTGTTGTGCTATATTTTGATAACCCCTGCGTTCATAAATTTAACTAATACCATGTTTCAACAAACAAACACAATTAACTCATACATAAGCACAATTCTCCACACTTGCTACAACAAACTAACTTCAAAATAATTATGAGTTTACAAACTCATAGAACAAAGCATAACAGAAACACACAGAAAAATTATGAGTTTAACATCAACTAGACATTGTATTCCACTATGTTTCTTCCATATTTTTCTCTATTTCACACTTTCACTTTGTTTCTCACTCTTTCGCAAACCCAGATTACATCGATATTTATACATCAGAAATATAGTCGGTCATTTAATTAGCTTGACCTTTCACAAAATTTGTCAATTCATAATTTAATTAATTCTTTGCCCTTTCATGTGCTGCAACAGGAACGTTGGACGCCCCTTCAATCTTTGACAGGCTGCAACAGAGCTGGATGTCCTGCAACAATGAACACGTATCTCCTTTATTTCTGATCATCCTGAACATGTCAGTGAATGCCTCTTCAAAAACAGCTCTACAAAACTCAATGTGATACTCAGCCTAAATAATCATTCGATGAACTGTGGCAGATGGCTGCAACTACTTCTTCAGAAATTAATGTGATGTGTTGCCCCTTTCAAACTGTGACAGCAAGACAAGATCAAAACGGTGTGGCGGTGGTTTGGCTTTTCAGCAATCCGGCGGTCACTCAGCAGAGCGGTGGTTGTCTTTTCCAGACTGTGGCGGTGAAGGAATTAACGGCTTCCCACAAGTGTCATCTTTTCATCTAACATAACTGGCCAGTGGTAGCTATTTATCTCAAAAGAATCCTTCCTTGAAATGCAATGCACAATGATTCCTTCTCCTTAGTACTCTCTTCTCCTTAGTACTCGCCACTGCATTGCTGAGAAGAAACACAAATTCTCATAGAGTTCCTCTAGTTTTTTATTGGAATAACCATATAATATGTGTTGTGTTGAGTTGGATTCGTGAGGATCTTGTTCAAGAACATGCCGCAGGAAGTAGAAGCATTGTGTAAGATTACCCGAATACAAATCCATCAAAGATGGCCTAGATAATGTGCCTTGATTCAAGGAAACCATAACATACAATGGATGAATATTTGAGAGTCCCGCCTCCTCTAAAACTACCAAAAAAAGCCCAAAATGCAGCGATAGAGTTTTCCCTTGAGACATTACTTGGGAAAGCAGATCAGAGGCCAAAGCATACTAATGGAACTTTACCTGATGAGTCTCTGTTAAAATCTAACATTGGTACAATTACTTGAAACTTTTAAATGACAAGGGTGTAAGGTATTGCTATTTGAATACACCCACCCATGACATTAGTCCTATGTTGTGTTGCCAGAAACGAGACGGTGGCAACCGTTTCTGTGAAAAAATGGCTCAGAAACGGCAACGTGACCAAAATGCAGTAAAAAACGGCCGTTTCTCGTTTTTGAAGACCTAGTCCGGTTTCTTAGGAAACGATGGTCGTTTCTTTGACCGTTTCTTGAATTTTTCTTTGACCATGGTCAGTTGATCAGTATAATTTATTGCGGTTAGATATTTTGGACCGAATTCTGGGAGCTTGCATCGTTCCATTACCTTATTTTAATCTCAATAGGCTTGATGGAATTAATTCAGTGAAGCCTCGACATATCGTTCCAGATCGAAACCTGTTGTTCTCATGTTTTTTATAACCATATAGTGCCTTTAAAATTATTCGGCATATATCCTCGATCTGCTAGTGCATATTTATAATTCCACTGCCATTCAATGATCTCATAAAGACAAAACTGAGTTGAATGCAAGACGATCTCTTGATCTTTAGTCTTTTAAAGAATCTATTGTAGATGGATCACCATGCTTTAGAGTTCCTGCAGCTGATCCTATAGTTGTCTCTGAGCTCCAACTAAATCGTTCTGCAAAGTAAATATGCATGTTTTTAATTGCACACTTAAGCTTCTCATTTTATTCTTGTAGAATCTCGTTCATGTTTTGGAGGGTCATCATTTGAGCCGACTTGTGCATTTTAACTTTTACACATGTATATGGGTTAAGAACATAATTTGGCCAGGATCATCATTGACAAAATCAATAGGTTAATTTCTAAAAAGTGAATCAACCCTATAATAAAAGGTAATTACCTCAATATGAAACGTTAAGAGTTAGGTGTTCTTGTAATATTTTGGATTCTTAGGTTTTTTTGTTTTTCTCTCTCCTCGTTTTTTATATATGCGAAACCTCCAAACTTAGTTTCTCGTACCGTTCTCGTTTCTCTCGTTCCGTTGCCCGTTTCTCGTTTCTGGTAACATAGGTCCTATGTCTTAAAGGCGTAGGTGTGCCCTGTTCTTCCCTCACCTTGCCTCTATGGAATTTAGGTTTTTTTGGTACTTGCAGTTTTGGGTTTTATTCTTGTTGTGACTTTGCGCTGATGAAGTTCAATTCTCAAACATAACTGATAAGGTATCATATTAAGTGTTTATTTGGCCATTTGGGGAAACCAATGTCTGGACATCAAACACTTCCTTCACATCCATGTTCTTACAGGGACTTTATACCCTAGGAAGTCCATACACAGACCTATGAATTTTCAATCATCACAATCTATCCGCTTATGATTCTAGGTTCTGTGTAGACAATATAAATTTTTACATAGCAGTTCCATGTTATTGGGAAAACCCTTGTCTTACGTTAGCGTTGTGCTGCATCTGGACTTTTGGGCTCCTTGGAACTGTGGGGCTCTTGGGTATACCCACGTTAGGCATTAGGGCCTATTCTTGATTAATCTTTTGGAGACCTGTTAATGCCAGTTACAACAAATAAACTAAAATGGATAAAAGCTGCTCAAAAACACCTGCTAATGCATATTACAATAAAGAACCAAGGCTGTGAAGATGCCCAAAAATAGGGCATAGCAGTTTGTTTACAAGCATTCGGATTTATGCTTGCCAAAGCAATAAGAAAATGGAGGATGAAGAAAACTTGATATATCAATAGACTAATAACAAGAGATATTACACAGAAAACAGAATTTTATGAAGGAAGAATAATGTTTTATCGGCGAGAGAATGATTGCACAAAGAATAGTTATATATCATTACATTACACCTTGCCCCTTGACAATAGCAGCAAGCTTCGTTATCTGTCTGGGCCTGCGTCTTGTTGTGGTTGCAGCGTTCCTTCTTTTCTCTTTGTTTCCCTCCCTCACTCTGTCAATTTTTTGTTGGAGAATCAGAGGGAGCCAGAGTGGATGCAGAGGAAGGTGAGAACAGAGCTCTACGGCTCAGCCATCTATCTATTAAAAATGAGAAAAATATATTACATATTCAACTTCTGGATGATTCCAAAGAGAGGGCGGGAAGCCTCTTCTAGAAACCAATTTAACTTCAACTACCCTATTTAATTCACTACCTACATCAATGACAAGTCACGTGGGCTTACATTGAAGGTCGGAATTGTTTATTCCAACACTCCCCCGCAATTCTGACCGTAAACATCTACATACAAAATGCTAAGCATATAATCAATGACTCTGTGGGCTTACAGCGGTTCAAATTTATGCCTGCTGGTCTAAGTCTCAGCCAGGCTTACATACAGTCACAAAAACAAGTCAAAATTTGTTTTACCTTCACCGGCCTTTTTCTTCCGTTTGCTCCAGACCTTGTACTCCACGATCCTTCTCGTTTTCTTCTTCTTTCTCACCTTCTTCTTCATGTTTTCTTCAAGCTCTTTTGGTCTCATTCTTCCATCTATGTCATCGAACTTGCCAATGGCATTCTGCCATGTCTCCTCACCTTCAATGAAATTCAGAGTTGCTTTCATCATATGAGGTTCCCACATGCTATCTTCAGGTTTCATATTTTCAGCAACCTGTGAATCTGTGGCTTGCTGCCACATAAGCTCATAATAGTACCTTATCTCTTCAGGACTCCATTTCTCAAAGATCTCTTCAACTGGCTTTTCATCTTCACATCCTTCATCCTGTTCACCCATCTCCTCATTTTCAGCTGGCTCAACTGCTGTAGCAAAACTGTCACCTTTTTCTTCATCTTTTGCAGCTACATGGCTGCCTTCTTTTTCATTCATCTTTGCAACCTCAATGCTGCCTTCAGCTAAACTTCTAACGGCTACAACTTCAGTGCAGTTCAGTTCAATATAGTTTGGCTTTTCGAGCCATTCTTCAATAAATTTCAAATCTTCATCAAAATTTCTTAGTACAATGACTCCATGCTCTTTTTCTTCAGCTATTGCAAGCTAATTCTTGCTCTCAATACCTGCACACTCACAAACATCTAAACTGTTAGGAAAAATTTCTGCCCTCATGGGCATGCTCTTCATGAGCTCATCTTCATCTTCACATTCAGCCTTTACTGGCTGTCCTGCAACTTCTTGAGTTGCTGATTCACCATTCTCTGCTGCTACTATGGCAGCTTCCTCTTCAACATCATCTTTGTTATCTTCATCCACCTGTGGCTCTGCACAGTGGGGTTCACTGTTCTCAAACTCAGCAGGCTCTGCTTGGCTGACAGAGTCCTTGACCGTTTCATACGAGCATTCAAATGCTTCTATGGATGGAGTATCTGCTGCTGCAATGGCAGTTCCATCTGCATATTCATCCACAAGTGCCTCTGCACCGTGGGATTCACTAACAGCTTGGCTGTCTTCTGCTTCAACTGCAGGATTCTCAATTGCTACTTCTTCAACAGACTGTGGCACTGTTGGCTGCTTGCACATGTTACTCCCCCTTTCGCTGAACTCTTCTTCCAAGATTCTCCATGCTTCCTTGGAAGTCTCTGCTACTGCAATCATTTGCATCAATCTGTCATCCACAGCTAGTTGGATGAGATGCAATGCCAAAGCATCTTTGGCTCCATCATTTAGCTCAACATGTGTATCTACATACCGTAGATATACCCTCATTCTACTTGTCCACATGGAAAAATTCGTGCCATTAAACTGTGGAGGTGATGGCAGATCCACTCTGCTCCACTGATTTTCTTTCTTCTTGGCTTGTCTAAGCCTGGACTTTCTGCCCATTTTTGCTATGCTATGTTGCAGGTGTTCTGTGCTAGCAGAGCATAACCCCCAAAACAGAGTATGCTACTGAGGCTAAACAGAGCCGGGGCTGTCCATTCTACTGTACTGAAGGCTGCAATAGAGGGTTTGATTCCTTATTCACAGAAGGAAAAGACCTTAACACAGTTCAGTTCAGGATATTAATGTACCTGATGCTGATTTTCACGACTTTGTCAAAGATCGAACTGAGAATCTTTTTGATGCAGACCAGGTCTGGGCTATATATGATGATGATGATGGAATGCCACGCTTTTATGCTCGTATTAAGAATGTTATTTCAGGGAGCAAATTCAAAGTGAAGATGATTTGGCTTGAGGCCATCACCAACGAAGAAAAAACTGTCGCTAGCTGGCTGGATGATGGATTTTACCAGGGATGTGGAAAATTTAAGCAGGGGAAATCTGCCAGCAACGATGTGCTAAATATTTTTTTTTCATGTTGTTGCATGGGAGAAAGGTCCTAAAGGATCTATTAGAAATGTTAGAGAATCAGGGGAAATCCGCCTCACAGCCAGAGCCCAACAACAGAAACCCGACGACAACCCTAATCAATCAAAATGAGGAAGGAACGAAGACCTTACCAGATTTCTCTGTGCATAAAGTTACAAATTGGAGTGCTCCTCTCCATTTCCACGGAAGAGTTCCTTCTTGATCATATTTTTTTGGTAACCCTAATAGCTGAAAATAGGTACCATTAAATCTCTTATGAGATAGAAGCGTGAATCCTCGCAGACCTCAACACGAAACACCTTTCTAGTTCCTTGTTAGCAAAGGGAGTTTGCGGATTGGTGTATTGCTTACCGAAGAGTAGTGATCTGGTTGTGCAGTTGGCAAGCGCGCGAGTAGCCTGTAGAAAAATGAGAGGGCCGAGAGCAGTGGAAGAGGCCTGAACATGTACAGGTTACACCGAGCCAATCTGAAGCTTTAAGTCAGAGTTTAGATGTATGAACCCTCTATCACTGTTTAGAACAGAGCTTCAAAATAGTTCAACCTATTGAACCCTCTCGCACCAGAAGGAGTTGGCTCTCACAAGCCAGTTTGTTTTACAAACCCTCATTACCTCTACAACTTTCCTTCTCTGAATCACCAGCTCTGCGGCTCTTGAAGCGGCCAGAGTTGACTTCCTTTTTCACGCAGAATTGCACAGCGAGGTCTTTCTCCACCAATTTCCTGAACCCTGGATCTCTTCACGAATTTCTTGTTTTGCAAGAAGATTTATTATTTAAACCATCGATCTCAGTTCAACCGGCGATAGCCGTGTTCTCCTCCATGATTTCTCTCTTCACAGCTTTAGAATTAACAAGCTGATGTCCTCTTCCTCTCTACGGTGACAGGAGCGGCGGCTCTTAGCTGAAACGCTATGCAATTGCTGGCTCAATGTCAGCTTTTCTTCAAGCACTACATCAACACAGTAATCCGGTCTTCTCTTCTAAATTGCACCTGACGGGACCAATTCCTGTTGAGTGGCTCAACATTCACGCCCACTCAATTCTTCAATTTGCAGAATTTAAGACAGAGGCTACATCTCCTCTGCGGATTTACTGGTAAGACAAAAATCATGGTGGACCGGCCTTACAAACTGGGACCTATGGGTTATATGGCTCTGATACCATGTTGGAGAATCAGAGGGAGCCAGAGTGGATGCAGAGGAAGGTGAGAACAGAGCTCTACGGCTCAGCCATCTATCTATTAAAAATGAGAAAAATATATTACATATTCAGCTTCTGGATGATTCCAAAGAGAGGGCGGGAAGCCTCTTCTAGAAACCAATTTAACTTCAACTACCCTATTTAATTCACTACCTACATCAATGACAAGTCACGTGGGCTTACATTGAAGGTCGGAATTGTTTATTCCAACATTTTTTCCAGTGAACTAAGGGAGGCTAAAGAAAATAAAGGAAAATCTAAACCTACCAAAACAAGAAACTTCCCAATTTCTCTTGCCAACGTGGCTCTACTACACAAGACAAATCACATCTCCCCCACCCTGCTCCCCCTGGCACCCCTCTCTTGGGAGTTTGATGGTTCCCATCAACTTACCCTTATGAGTAAATCTGGGCTTCTTACGCGATGTTAGGATTGTTTCAGAGCTCAACTTGCAAATTTGGAATCGGTTATTCTGCAATAGGTATAATAGGCTCTTTCTCTCCCGCATCGTCCAACATTGAAGACCCAAAGAGTTTGAGGCAATCTTTTTTCACCATAGAATCAATTCTCATCAAATTGATATATATAGTTTTTTAATAATAATAATTCTTCATGAATCATTTCTCACATACTGTTTGTCAATTATTAATATACATGAATGGACGCCATTATATTTAAAAAACAGTGAAAATTACACCGGTTGATATATATCAAAAACGTAGTTGTGCAAATATATATGAATGCTATTCATAAAGTAGGTTTTCTGTATTATCTGATTACGTTTCTCCACAATGCCAATACCCGGCATTTTACGTGTTATGTTAATGGCTGTCGTTGCCTTTTATGTGTTTTCATACGGGGGAAGTTGCGTCAGGAACGATGCAAAGGCCGAGACGATGGTACCTGCCACTGGTTCAACCAGTCACACTTTAAGAGTAGGTCTTATACGCAGAGACTTCCCTCGCAATCCATTCGAGGAAGCTCGGAATCTTTCAAATGCCGAACGACTCCGCCGAGCTATTCAACGAAGTCACAACAAGGTACGCAGTTTACAAAAAGCCAGTGTCCTGCATTCGACGAGTTACTACAGTGTTGGAATGTGACAACCAATTGACGGTTGAGGTCAAGTTGGTTCACGGAGGTTTCACCAACGGTATAATCGGTTATCGGTTATGTGTAACTGAAGAAGGAGGATCTTAAATATGTGGCCCATTGAGGCAGATATTGAGCTGGGGCTTTATGCCCTCTCCAGGATAGTTTGTAAACTATGTTGATGATGAATAAAGAATGCCTGCCCTTGTCCCGTGGATGTAGCCCACACTCAGTGGGTGAAACACGTATATCCTGTGTCTCTTGTGTGATTGCTGTGTGCTACCTATTATGTTGTTTTCTGTAATTACATATTTATTATGTATGTGTGCTTAATGCACAACAAGTGGTATCAGAGCTCAGGTGAAGAGCATAAGGTTGCAGAAAACAAGAACTAGAGTAGCCGCCGAAGGTGAAGCCCGCTGTCGAGAGGAAGAGAGGTTTCATAGGTCCGAGTGGAAGAACCCAGCAAGAGCCGCCTGTCCAAGTCCGTGTGGAAGGTTGCGGGTGCAGCCCTGGTGGAGGAGTCGCAGCCACATCCCTGTGGTGAAGGTCGCAGCCAGCATCCGTCTGCAGTTTTCTGCTTATAACCCTTGGAGGTTGTGAGGCTGCGAGGAGAAGCCGGAGCCTGCTGTCGTCATTATTTTTGGGAGAGGGAGTCGAGCCCTGTCCTCATTCCTCCTCCTGCGTGGACAAATTCACCAGAGACCCCAGGGAGAAGCAGAAGAGCCAACCGAAACCAATGAAGGAACCAGCCCGTGCTCCAGCTTGCTTACCTGCGTGAAGGGTGGAGATGGAGCCCATGTGCGGTGGTGGAGGAAGTCGCCTGTCCAAGAGAGAGCTACAGAGGAGGGAGCTCATGGAGGAGCCAGCGGAGGTTGTGTGGTGGTGGAGTCGCTAGGAGAACAGCCAAGCGTAAAGCCTGTGCAGGTTGTATGTGGAGAAGGTGATCGTGCAGAGGAGCATGCAGGAGAGTAGCCTGAAAGAGAGACCCATTGAAGACTACGAGTTCAGACCCGAGCGGAGATCAAGAGAGCAGCCGGTCACTGTCAAAAAGAGGAATACGCCCTGTGTGAAAGGCTATGCGTGAAAGAGCCAGTCGTGTAGGCCGTGTGGAGAGGAGGAGAGTCCGTGGACGCCGAAGTAGAAAGCCGTCAGAGCCTGTTGCATGGAAAGCCGACTCAGAGACTGCTGTGGAATTTCAGTAGAGAGCCGTCAGAGCCTGTTGCATGGAAAACCAGCTTAGAGCCTGCTGTGGAATTTCAGTAGAGAGCCGTCAGAGCATCTTCAGGTGGAGCAGCCGTTGTGGAGAAAGAGCACGGACAAGCATGGGGTTTAGAGAGAGTGGGAGATCGAGAGCTCGAGAGGCTGTTTTAGTAGTGGGAGCCCGAGAGGAAAAGAGGGCCATCCGCAGTGGGAGCCCGAGAGCCCGAGAGGCCATCAGCAGTGGGGCCCGAGTACGCCGAGAGGATCCCAAGACGTCGAGAATATAGCTACGTGAAGAGGCCATCATTTTTCTGTCTGAGGTGGAGACAACTGCCGAGTGGAGAAAGAAAGTCTGCTGTGGTGTGGTGGAAGACGCCGTCGAGCTCAAGAGAACGTAGAGAGCAATAAACAAGACTGTTGCAGCCCGTTGTCAGAGAAGATTCCTGCCGCCTGAGATCCAAAGACAGACCCTTGTGGAGTCTGTCCGTTGGGTGAGATGTGTAGAGTCTTGTAGCAAAGGCGCGTGAAGCGAGCATAAGGAAGTGTAGAGACTTCCTGACCGACCGATGCAAGCTCTGTGTCATGTAGTGGCTGTGCGGTTGAAAGCCCTAGTCACGAAGGATACAATGAGCAGGAGATAGTGAGCTACTGAAGGTGAGAACCCGAGTCGATGAGAGGAGGCATGTGCTGAAGCCGCATAAGCGAGCCACCCAGGAACTTTGCCGAGGAAGGATGCTCAGATGGAATGAGAAGGTAGTATGTTCATTGCTTACAGAAGCCGATGAGATTGTATAAAGAGACGGTGGATCCATGGTTAGAAAAATAAAATAAAAAATAATTTTTTATTATTTTTGGGAGTTATAAAATTTAAATTTTGCATGTAATTGGGTATATGACTGTAAGACCTGGAATGGCATGCATATCCTAGGTTGTTAGTTACCTATGAAACTATACATAGATTTAGGTAAACTAAAAGGGGTAGGGCATGAGTTGGTTGTTGTGCTCATTTTGCCCATGAGATTACATGTAATGAAGCCTATTTTAAAGGTTTGGTTAACTCCAATGTAATAGACCTGAAGGTGAGCAGTAAAGGCTCATTTGGTTGTCTTGGCCGAATTTGGCTAAGGGTTTCGGATGTAAAGTTCGAGGTGGAGCATAGAAGGTGCTTAGGATTGCATAGGAAGATTTTGTTTGCAAAAGCTCAAGAAATTATTGTATGGCCTGAAGCGCTCGGGTGATTGGTACAAGATGTTTTGATTTCTTCATGGTGAACCAGGTTTTACAAGAAGTGGGTGTAACCATTGGGTTTATGGTATTCACTATCTTGGCGTTTTTGGATTGTTGGCGTTATGCTTGAAACAAGCACAAGCATGGATACGATCAACAGGTTGGTTCGGTTGGACATTTGTGATTCATGAAGAATCAAGGAGCAGCAAAACAATCTTGAATGTAAATGTACAAGAGACGGATTGATGTTAAGGTTTGGTTATCACAGCAAGAGTACATGGTAATGATACTCAAGAAATGTGAAACTGGTAAACATCATAAGCTTTCTTCAGGTTGATGTCCAAGTAATGAAGAAAAGGGTTATATGTCTCGTGTATGGTACACTGGTGTGATGTATGTGATGAGATCTTTTCACATGCGGTTGGTGTTGTCAGTGGATACATGACAAATCCAGGTGAAGCAGTGAAATGGGTGCTTTGGTATTTTGAAGCACAAATGGACAAGGGCAGGGCATCAAGTAAATTGTTGTCAAGGTGGAGATTGTTGGAATGTGACAACCAATTGACGGTTGAGGTCAAGTTGGTTCACGGAGGTTTCACCAATGGTATAATCGGTTATCGGTTATGTGTAACTGAAGAAGGAGGATCTTAAATATGTGGCCCATTGAGGCAAATATTGAGCTGGGGATTTATGCCCTCTCCGGGATAGTTTGTAAACTATGTTTATGATGAATAAAGAATGCCTGCCCTTGTCCCGTGGATGTAGCCCACACTCAGTGGGTGAACCACGTATATCCTAGGTCTCTTGTGTGATTGCTGTGTGCTACCTATTCTATTGTTTTCTGTAATTACATATTTATTATGTATGTGTGCTTAATGCACAACATACAGTCCATTTAACTATGAGAGCTATGAATTTTTTATGCCCATTGGGATAGGATCCCCCGATTCATTAAATTTGCATTTCATCCTGGACACTGGTAGCGACTTGATCTGGACGCAATGCGCACCTTGTGATTGTAACAATTCCTGTGTTGCACAGCAAGATCCATTATATATTCCCTTGCACATTCGTCGTCTTTCAGGAACGATTCTTGCTCCAGCGCTTTCTGTAAAGCCGTGGAGGGACGATGGGATGCCCTAGGGCGTTGCAAGTACTTTTATATGTGTGGAGATTCATCCTCCACCACTGGAAACATGGCTTACGATACGTTCAGTCTTCGGAAAGTAGCTGATTCCCGGCGATTGACATCCTTTCTTGACATTTCGTTCAGATGCAGTCGCAGACAAACCGGTTATTTCTCCAATTCGGCAGGTATAATGGGTATGGGAAGAGGGCCTCTATCTCTGGTTTCCCAGATTGGATCTTCCATTAACCACGTCTTCTCCTACTGTTTAGCTTCCATTGATAATGCTTCACAGATCATCCCTTTATTCTTTGGCAACATTCGACTATCTTCACTTCGCCCTAGGGTTACTCCTCTGGTTCAAAACAAGGCTAAGCTTTATTTCTACTACTATCTCCGCCTCCGTGGAATTACAGTCGCTGGCAAAGACATCGATGTTCCCAAAGGGACATTCGAAATTAAACCCAATGGAGATGGAGGAACTATCATTGATTCTGGAACGTCTCTTACGTATTTGGAGGACCCAGCGTACCAGCCTTTCTTGAAAGTTGTCCGGTCCAGTATTCAAGCTCGCCCAGTGGATGGATCTAGTTTGGGGTTTGATCTCTGTTACAACGTTAACTCTGCTCCCGTACTTCCAATTATTAGTTTTCACTTTGGGGGAGGTGCGGAATATGTTCTGCCCAAACAGAATAGTTTCATATCAATGCAAGATCATACAGGTGATTTAGTTTGCCTTGCGTTCAGATCTGCAGGGCCGGCAGGTTCGATGTCGATAATCGGAAATATTCAGCAGCAGAATTTCCACATAACCTACGATCTCGGCAAAAACAAACTCTATTTTGCCCACACTAACTGTGCGTCTCTCTAAATGTGCCGTGATTCACCATTTTTGGTGTGTTCCCTGAATCGGTCGCAATGCCCACCGTTGAGATTATCTGGATTGCTTGCTGATTCTGCCCATCTAACTGTAATGCAGCAAAGTAAATTGTTGACTTTGCTGCATGCGCCATTTCATTTTGAACGTTATTATTTCTTAATTATCAAATTCAAAGGAAGAAATATTGATCGAGGTGATCCAAGGTTCAATCTAGAACAACCTAAAACTATAAATTAGAACAATCATTAGTACAGTGCAAGGGAGAGCAACAATAACCATCATCAAACTCAATCATAGAGGTATAATAAGTCCAAGATCCAACGTTTCTATTGTAAAAAATTTGGTCATTTAGCACATGATTGTAGAAAGTAGCAAATTAACCTCAAAATGAAGAAAACAAGATTCCCCAAAATGGCTAAAGGAAAACTTGAATCTATGTTCCTTATCTATCATGTTGCACGAGAAATTTTTAAGGACATTTGGTTTTTAGATAGTGGGTGCAGTAACCACATAATTGGACATACATAATTTTTTGCAAATCTAGATAGTTATGGTGAACTTTGAGCTAAAATTAGGGAATGCCAACATAGTGTTAGTCGAGGGCAATGGACTAATAAACATTTACACTAAATTTGGTGAAAGAGAGCATATCTGAAATGTATATTTTGTGCTTGGATTGAAATATATAATATAATGAACGTTGTGCATCTTATGTTGAATGGATATAGAGCCTATTTTTAAGATAATGTATGCATGATATTGGACAAAACCCTAAGTGATAGATTAATTGAAACCATATTCAAGATGATTAGAAACAAAATGTTCCCACTCTTTATTAAGATTGAAAGTCAAAACTTAGCAGTTGCATATAAGGAAACACACTTGGACTAGAGTTGGCTCTGGCATCTAAGGTTTGGACACCTTCATTTTGATGGTTTGGATTTGTTGCAAAAAATAAATGGTGAGAGGTATACCACTTGCTATCACTCAGGATTTACCCTTCGGTTGCGGAAGGACAACCCTAAGGTAACTATTTCAAACCAAGCTTTAGGAGGAGAGCTGGCTTCTTTCCTACCAGGGAGGGATCTTTCAAAAGATGAATACAAAGGAAAGAAACACTTTTCAAGAAACAGATATTTCCATTTTATAGTTTGGCTGAAAACACATAAATCACATTGGGCATGGAGTCACGTCTGAGATTTCTAAAGACCAACAGAAATTAAACAACATTAATCTTGATGAAGGCAAGGAAGTCACTATCTCAAAGTCAAGTTCTTTTAGCAGGTGATATTTGAAAGAAAGTTAAACATACCCATCAACATTAAGCATCATCATAGATGAATTTAACATTGACTTTAGAAGAAAACATGGAACACTTAGGTGCGATTAAGACAGAGCATGATTTGCATGAATTTTGTATTAAAACTAACACGTTCACCATAAGCATAAGAAGAAAGACAACATGGAAGATATTCACTGGAAAAACAATTTACAGAGAAAAAGAAATTACTGACTGCAACAAAACAACACATGAATCTTCATCCTTCAAAATGAGCTTTACTTCCGCAAGGAAAAACTTTACAAAAAACCAAAAAACGACTGTGATAATGATGGTAACCAGGAGTAATCATTTTGGCACGATCATCCGGCTGGACTCTCTGAATCAGCGAGAATGATGACTGAGATCTGGGTTGGCATTAAACATATTTAACCAGAATTTCGTGTTAAGTGAAAAAGCATATGATGGCTCTGATGTGGCTTCTTTCCCTCGGGATATCATTCATTCGTAGCAGGGGTGATTTTCAACCGCCCATCTCCATGATCGACCCAGCACCATCAATCTTGATCTCGTTCTCATCCTTCCTGTTCAACGATGCACCACCTACCGCGGTTCGCAAATTTGGACCACATCGATGCTACGTGCAACTTCCATTTGCGAACAAATCTTCTACCATAGATCTTAACTCCACTCAATCTACACCATCTAAACATGCGGTCTGTACCCAAAAGTTCGCAGATTTGGAACTGTCAATTCCCCGCACAATTCAAATTGACGAAGTTAATGTCATCGGTAGATCTGTCCTTCTACCCGTCGATCAACTTTCCAATTTGTTCATGGGCTAAACACTCCATCTTTGTTTAAAACATATTCCACTTCTTTCGTGCAACTGCTTCTCAACCGTTGATCATCATCACCCTAGATCCGTGCCCTTCACTTGCGCTATCATTTACTAACTTCAGGGGTCTAATCCTCCCAGTCGCCCAAGACAAAACAACTTCTGCCTAACAAACTCTAGGGAAAGGATCCTTGGGGTTAGGAAAATTGGTCGCATGTGAGGCTCCTTCATGAACCCATATACTCTGAGTATTGTGTGCTGCTTATACAAAAACCAGTGTAACATACCCTTTTTTTCTGAAAAACATTTTATGTGGAAACATTATGTTAACTTTTATTGTAAAGTTTTATGTTGGACAAGTATCCAAGGATGACTGTAATTGCACATTATTTTATTATTTAATAAATTAAATAGGAGACAAACACCTAAGGGGACTGTTGAAAGAGTGTTTACGGACCCACTAGGTGGAATGGAATCTGGGGTAGAAGTCAATGGACAAGTGGTAGCATCATGATGCAACAAACTAGCTGTTGGTATGGGACAACTCCCTTGAAATGTGGTCATAATGCCCTGGAAGGTGGGACTGGAGCTTGAGGCTCATTTATTAAAAAATAACCACTAAAGACCTGGGCAGTCTATGTAAGAGCCATTGAATTATGAACTGAGGTTCATCACTTTTCCTGATGAGGAAATTTACCTTAGGGTTTTGCTGTGCTTGCACCCAAGAGATTCGATGAGGGGATATGCTGAGTTTATGATCATGGTGTAAGTCTGCCTTTTATACTACTGAGTGCAGAAGTTACATTGTTGAGCGCAGAAGTTACAATGCTGAGTGCAGAAGTCATATTTTGAGTGCAGAAGTTATATTACTGAGTGCCTTGCTTCTACACAGATTCCATCTACTTAGTGGTTGAGTAAGCAAGCTCGGGGGTCCAAAGGAAGCAAGTAGTTTGGCTGCTTCTTCTGAAAAAGGTTGGGAGGAACAGGCCTCCTTGGGTGTTTGTCGGCCCTATCTTCATTTACAGGTTCTAATTGTCTTTTCTAATTCTGAGTAGTTAAAATTTCTATCTGCAATTATTGATTTACTGTTTCAAGAATATTATTATACAAACGCAAATTTATTTTAGTTTCTGACCTAATTAGGATTCTGTATAGTAATGATTATGTAAGATAAATTGAATAAAATATTTCTCTGCATTTTTCCCCATGCTAATGTTTATGCATCGTACTCTAGCACACAGAAGGAGTTTAAGGTAGATAAATTGATAGGCATATTGCCAAATGAATGAGAAGATCAATATTGTTGTATTTCATTAGTTTTTCTTACCATTAACATTCTGTAATAAATAGTATAATTCTATGTCTTTCTCTTATCATTCCTTTCATCAGTTAAGTGTTTAAGGTTCACTGTATTTTTATTTCACAAATTTTTATTGAAATGACAGCTACAAAATAATTATTTCCTAAGTACACAGTATTGTTATCCAATACTGCTAGCAAGTAAATATAATCACAAAAACAAACATAACTCTTTCTATTACAAACAAATGCATGATTATTTAGCACTAATCTTTATGCACAGTATTCATTTTCTTTTATATTATTTATTTGTTTAAACTACAGTCAATCCCATTCATATTTAGCATAGGATTAGAAAACCTAGTTTGTTGTTCATCAATTTCTTCATTCATCACAACTGTTAAGCAAAGAACTATTACGTTATCCAAAACAGAGTTCCATTTAAAACTCAAACATCATGGCAGGTTCACACCATTCACTTATCAAACCCTAGAAATATCAATATTTACCTTTCAGATTAAGAGTTTAGTTAAGCTTCAAACAGGACAAGGAACTGGTCATGATTTCGTTTCATAACTAAAAACAAAAACATTGGATTTTGGCTCACGGCCATCACAAAAATCGACAGAAAGAATAACAAAGTGAAGCTTTCAACTCCATAAGCATAGTCTCAAAAACGCATATCATACACATTCTTTAAGACCAATTTTAAGAGCATCTCAGCATCAACATGAGACTACATTATCATGTTTTAATTGAAAACCATAAACAGTAAAAACCATACGATTAGCGCGTTGTAGAAATCTACTTTCAGAAGCTAAACATTTGTTATTCAGAACAACAAAACATTATTAAAAACTACACATTAGGGTTTGACGATTTTAACACAGGGCTAAACCCTTAGCTCTCGAACTTTTCTTAAAACACAATAGTTGCAAAAACGACAAACTTCATTTGCATACAAACTGGAGCACTGCTCTCAAACTCAAACACATATACCATAACATAGGAAACACAGTTCTTTTATTATCAAAAACGGTAGAAGGGTAAAACCCTATCCTTAGTTAATATTCTGTTACAGTTTCTACATTGAAAATCAAACACCACAATCCTAACGCCAAATGGGTCGAGGGTTTCATCCTCCCCAAGCTATCAAAATAGCTCATAAATATTTTGATGAAGGTCACCCCTTAGAGCCCAAGAAAACACGAAGTCTCGGCAAAGAACACAATGAAGGTCCACTAGTCATCTAACCAGAGTAACGAGTAACCACTGAATCTTACCAGTCTATGTTGCAGCTGCCAGTTATCAAAACCTAAGTATGGGTGCTGGTTGACGAAGGAACCTGCCATTTGAAACAAGCGTGGTTAAAACAAGCTTTTGACAGAAGTCTTTACATGTGAAATAACAATAACTGAAACTCTCAAAATAGAATGGAAGACACAAGGTTCGAACCAAGAAACATTACCTTTTAATTTATCCCCGGAGCAGAACGCCAAAGACATTGCAAACTGTAACCATCACTCCATCGCCGAATGCAAAGAATGATGGAAGAATAACTCTGAGAAACTATCACTTAACAAACGAGGAAAGCCGAATATCGAAGCAACCTATAGGTAGAACTGTTAATCACCCTAGAACCCTTGCAACACCAAGCTGCTACTGTAAAACCCTCACTGGAGTATCGGTCCCTAAAAAGCTATCAACATGTCCGAGTTAAACATCAACAGGTCACGGTTTCGAACCGTGGGCACTCCATAAGCAACTGCTAATGAAACCCTGAAGGCTCTCGGCCTGTCGGCCTCTCCACAGAGCCACTACATGATACAATGAATGCCGAGGAACATTAAACTTCGAAAAACATAGTGGTGGTTAGGGTTAGATCCCAAAGCCCAAAACCCTGCTTGATCAATGGTGGAGATCACCCGAAGGGTATCACATAAACTCAAGCAACAACCATAATAAAGACACCATTAATACCATAGCCACCAAGGAGGACAGCTCAGTTAAACTTTGAACCAAAACACTTACATCTCGTCACGATGTTTGACACAACACCATACCTTCACGTGCCTAGCACCACGACAATGTCCACGGAGACATTCCACTGTCTCAGCAGTTGTATTATTAAATGCAAAGGGAAACAAAAGTGCCTGCCAGCACGAAACCTTCATAGTGTTAATTTCACCCATTCTTATAATGTATCAATTCGTCGATAAAATGCACAACTCGGTTATGTGATAACACCTTGTGATAAGTCAAGGTTGTACTAGTTTCTTGCTAGGGATTCAATATGTTAAAGGGTCACATAAGGCACACACGAATTGTATATAGTCCTTGTTCATATGATTACGTATAAGACTCTACATTTATATATTCCAATATAGTATAGAATTTGTATATAGTCTCTAGGCTAGAGATTGATCATGAATTCATATATAGTTCCTAGGATAACATTTTATTTTAAGTTTGCAAATAGTTCCTAGGTTAAAGTTTAAATCAAATCTTGCATGTAATTCTTAAAGCTCTAGATCATACAAAAGAATTACATATAGATATTGCATTTTATTTGCATTTAGCCCTCACATATAGAAATTGGTTATTCTTATAATTTGCATCAAATAGAAACTCACGATAACAATATATAGAGTTAAACTATGATATATTGATCCTATCTATTGTTTGTACAAATTAATAAAAAGTTAGTACAAGGTTATGAATATTACAACTGACATACTTCTGTTTATAAGCTAGGCTAACTGAAGTTTCCCATCGGTGGCATTTTTGACATTTTGTCTCTTAAACCATTAAAACTTTGGAGATTACTGAAACTGGTTAGAAACTCTTCGGTCACATGTCATAAACACTAAAGCTCTTACCTGTAATCTGTGAAAGAGGACGATTCAAATGCTTTAGCACAAATGCTAAGTAAGCCTCGGGGCATCCGTAGGACCCCTTCATCATCAAAACAAAAGAATAATAGTTAACACTTATAAACTTTATATTGTTGGATCATCAACAAAATAATTGTGAAATTTCAGTTGAGTAAGAATAACATCGAAACATAGATATTAATCATATTGTCGCAAACATTACACTTTTGACCAACACAAAATTTAGTACAGCAAGATGACATTTAAGCATTTATTATATTTTCGCACAGTTAGATTATGCATTAAAAGCTATATCGAGAATTTTTTTTTTTTAATTTCAAGATGTTACATGTGGTATCAGAGCGCGAGTTCAAACTCTAGGCCTAAAATAGGCTCACGCGCGCAAACAGAAAATAAAAACCAGAAAGTTTATGTTACTAACTTTTATTTTAATTTTAATTTTTGTATAGAATGAATTGTTATTAATTTACAGGTATGGACATACCGTAGGAATCAACAGAGGACAAATCTCCTCATAATGAGCATAATAACAATAATAATAATGAAGGAATATATGTTGAATTAAATAAAAAATCTTTAGAACTTCTTCGTACTGTAAAAGATTTAAAATCTGAGATAAGAACTATTAAAGAATAAAATGGACGCATTATAAAAGCACGGGAAGAGTTAAATCAGATTCTAATGGAGAAATACCATCACAAAGAAAGAGGAAGGAAATCAGAAGTAAATTCTGATTCTGGTACAATGTCCCACAAACATAAACACAAGAAAACAAATAATGGTAAAAGTATTAGTTACTCTTCATCCGAATCTGATCGAAGTAATGATAAATCTGATCATGACAACAATGACAGTGATTGATGTTCCAAGAAGAGGAAGTACAAGCATCATGAACAAATTACTGGAGAGTTTAAAAAGATTAAGCCACCAACTTTTAATGGAGAAAATGAAAAGGGTGAGACAGCTGAAGCATGGCTGTCTAGAATGAAGAAGTACTTTAATATTTACGATTACTCTTCTCAGTTAAAGGCCAAGATGGCTATTTACAATCTGATCGGGAAGGTGGATATTTGGTGGCAGGATCTTAAAAGAATTAAGAGCATAAAGGAAAGAGACGTAACCTGGAATATGTTTAAAAAGTTATTTAAGAAAAAGTTCTTGTCATAACAGTACTATGAAGATAAGTCAAAAGAGTTTTATGATTTAAAATTGGGTACTATGAACATGAAGGAGTTGTGGAGCAAGTTCCTTAGCTTGCTAAGGTATGTACCTTACATGGTTGAAGAGAAACCTAAGGTACAAAGGTTTATAAGTTGTCTACCTTTCAACATAAAAGACAAGATTGAGTATGATAACCCTTCCACTCTGGAAGATGCTATGAGGAAAGCAAATTTCTATTTTGACCAAAAGAGAAAAAGAGAAGGAACAACTGGCTGGGAAAATAATAAGTCTAATCATTTCAAGCATAAAAAGAAAAGTTTTAATAAAAATTCTGGAAGTTTTAAGAAAAAATTTAATAACAGAAATTTTCCAAGTAATAATAATTACAGGAGTAATGCACCACATAATTTTACTGCTGCAAGAAATGTACCTAATAACAATAAAAACACCAGGTATGCTGAACAGAAAGGACCTTTGAAGTGTTTTGATTGCGGTGGACCACATAAGAAATCTGATTGCCCACGCACCAAGAGGACAGTCAACCATATTCATAGCATACAAGCAAAGCCAACAGTTCGTGATGTGGCAAGAGAAATGCTAAGGATAAATGCAGTGCTGGAAAATCATCAAGCAGACCATCAAACGTCCATGGTCGAAATAGAAGGTATGCTACAAAACTGATCTATTTCCATATTAATAGATCCAGGTGCAAGTTTGAGTTATGTTTCACCAGAATTAGTGAAAAGTTGTAAGTTAAAGGTAGAGAAATTCGATAATACTTGGCTAGTTCAGCTAGAAACAGGTACTAAAAGAAAGGTTACAGACTTTGTTAAAAATTGTGATGTATTTTTGAGTCAGCTAAAAACCCAAGTTAATCTGAATGTTTTACCCTTGGGGTCATATGACTTGTTGATTGGCATGGATTGGCTGGAATAGCATAAAGTAGTACTTAATTGTTATGAGAAATGTTTTACTTGTCTGAATAATGAAGGTAAAACTGAAACAGTAAAAGGAATTCATAGGAAGATTTCAGTAAGACAAATTTCAGCGTTACAAGTTAAGAGAGCTTCCAAAAAGGGCTGTAAAATGCCTACTGTTAATGTTATTAATGACGAATGTTCATCTAAAGAAGAAAAATTAAAACTAGAGGATATTCCCATCCTTAGGGACTTTTCTGACGTATTCCTGGAAGAAATTCCAAGATTACCTCCGAAAAGGGAACTTGATTTCACCATTGAGTTAGTACCAGGTGCGGTACCAAACTCAAAGGCTCCCTACAGGATGAATATTCAAGAGTTAAATGAATTAAAATCTCAGTTGAAGGAATTAATAGATAAAAATTATATAAGGCCCAGTGTGTCTCCTTGGGGAGCACTAGTAATTTTCGTTAAAAAGAAAGAGGACACCATGTGACTGTGTATCGATTACCGTCAACTTAATAAAATGACAATTAAGAATCGATATCCCTTGCCCCGCATAGATGATCTATTTGATCAAGTACGTGGACCAGAGATATTCACTAAAATTGACTTAAGGTCCGGATATCATCAAGTTAGAATAAAAGACGAAGACATATTCAAAACTGCTTTCAGAACGCAATATGGACACTACAAGTTCGTAGTTATGCCTTTTGGGCTAACCAACGCACAGGCAGTGTTCATGTGTTTAATGAACAATGTTCTGCATAAGTATTTGGATAAGTTTGTAGTTTTGTTCATTGATGATATTTTGATTTACTAAAAAACTAAAGAAGAGCATGATGAACATTTAAGAATAATTCTGCAAGTTTTAAGAGAACATCAGCTTTACACTAAGTTCAGTAAATGTGACTTTTATAAAGATAAAATACAGTACTTAGGTCACATAATATCTAAAGACGAAATTTCTGTCGACCCTGATAAGATAAAAGCAGGGATAATTTTAAGGACCCGTACTTATTTAAAAGTGTATAAATCTTGGCGAATCTTACCAATTCTTAAAATGTCAACTATAAAATATTTGGCGATATTTTTCTAAAATTATTTCAATTTCTAAGGATTTTATATAGTTTGTATAATAATTTGACGATTTTTAGAGTGAAAAAAGTTTACCCAATCAAAATTGGGCGAAATGGGGCTTCAAAAAATGTCAATTGGCGAATCTTTTTTTGGAAAAAAACATGGAAAAATAGCCCATGGGCTAAATTTTGCCCCTAAAATTATCCTTGGATAAAAGCAATTAACAAGTGGCTTGTCCCTAAAGATGTAACCGACGTTCAGTCATTTATGGGGATAACAGGCTACTACAAAAAGTTTATTAAAGGGTTCTCATGAATTGCAAACCCCATTACTTCTTTGCAGAAGAAGGGGAAGAAATTTGTATGGGATCAAAGCTGTCAAGAAAGGTTTAATAAGTTAAAAGAATTATTAACCACTACTCCAATTTTAAAAATTGCTGATCCCAATAAGGATTTCGTTGTATGCACTAATGCATGCAACGATGGACTTAAAGGGGTCTTAACTCAAGAAGGTCATGCCATTGCTTTTGAGTCAAGGAAATTAAAAATTCATAAAAAGAATTATGCAACTTACAATCTTGAGTTGGTAGCCGTGATACATGCACTAAAAATGTGGCACCATCACTTGATTGGAAGAAAATTCATACTAATGACAAATAATAAGGGTTTAAAGTATTTGTTGGATCAAAAAAATTTTAACGCAAGGCAAACTAGATGGCTAGCTTTCCTTAGCGAGTATGAATTCGAGATTCAACACATTAAGGGGAAAGAAAACAAAGTTGCTAATGCATTAAGCAGGAATCCCAGATTAAGCTTTGTGGGAGCAATCAATGCTTTTAAGACAAATTTGGAAAATCAAATTGAAGAAGGAATTAAACAAGATGAAAATTTTCAAAATTTGGTTGGTAAAGTTGCCGAAAATTTATCTGAAAATTTAATAACATATTACAACATTAATAAAAAGGGCTTAATTACTTATAAAAACAGAATTTATGTACCAAATGTGTCAAAGGTTAAGCTGTTAATTTTGGATGAAGTTCATAAGAGTCCTTATTCAGGACATCCAGGTTATCAGAAAATGATAACTATGTTAAGGAAGGATTATTTTTTGCCCAACATGAAGAATGAAGTGGCTGAATACATAGCTAGAGGTTTTGAATGTCAGACCATTAAGACTGAACATCAACGTCCAGCTGGACTATTGCAGCCATTGCCAATTCCGGAATGGAAATGGGAGATTATAAGTATTGATTTTATTACAGGTTTTCCCAAAAACTAGAAACAGAATGACACCATAATGGTGGTTGTGGAAAAACTAAGTAAGGCTACTCATTTTATTCCAGTTAAAACCACTTTTAAAGCTTCTAACATTGCAGTTGTATTAATGAAGCAAATCTTTCACTTGCACGGAATTCCAAAGGTAATTATTTCTGACCGGGACTCTAAGTTCACTGGAAATTTTTGGACAACACTGTTTAAAGGATTAAATACTAAACTAAATTCAACACTTCTTTCCACCCACAAACTGATGGTCAAACAGAAAGGGTAAACCAGATTTTAGAAGACATGCTAAGAATGTATGTCAAAGATCATCCATCTAAGTGGGAAGATTATTTACATTTAGCAGAATTTGCATACAATAAGCATTATCAAGCATCTACTAAGTTTAGTCCATTTGAGATTTTGTATGGAAGAAAATGTTGCACTTCTATTTCATGGGATAACCCTGTAGACAGATTAATGCTAGGGCTAGATTTATTGAAAGAAATGGAGCTAACCATGAAACAAGTTCAAGGTAACTTAAAAGTTGCCCAAGATCGGCAAAAAAGTTATGCAGATTTGAAACGCACTGAAAGAGAATTTCAGGTTGGAGACCATGTTTTTATAAAGGTAAAACCCAAGAAAAGTTCCTTGAAGCTTAGGAGTTGTGCTAAACTAGCACGAAGGTACTGTGGACCATTCGAAATCCTATCAAGGATTGGAGCTGTTGCATATCAATTGGCTTTGCCATCTGATTTAAAAATCCATAATGTTTTTCACATTTCTGTTTTAAAAAAGTATGTGCACGATGCTACTCATGTGCTGAACTGGAATGACATACAGGTGGAGCCCGAAGGAGATTTTCAGGTGGACCCAGACTGTATTCTCGACAGGAGGGAAATTATGCTTCGGAATCGTACCATATGGCAGGTAAAGGTGCAATGGAAGCACCTTAGCCCTGATGAAGCTGCCTGGGAACTGGAAAGAAAAATGCGACCAGCATATCCAGGAAGGATCGGATGATGAATAAGCAACATAGAGGACGATGTTGAGCTTAAGTGGGGGTGTTTGCAACATACCCTTTTTGCTGAAAAACATTTTATGTGGAAACATTATGTTCACTTTTATTGTAAAGTTTTATGTTGGACAAGTGTCCAAGGATGACTGTAATTGCACAATATTTTATTATTTAATAAATTAAATAGGAGACAAACACCTAAGGGGACTGTTGAAAGAGTGTTTACTGACCCACTAGGTGGAATGGAATCTGGGGTAGAAGGCAATCGACAAGTGGCAACATCATGATGAAACAATCTAGCTGTTGGTATGGGACAACTCCCTTGAAATGTAGTCATAGTGCCCTGGAAGGTGGGACTGGAGCTCGAGGCTCATTTATTAAAAACTGACCACTAAAGACCTAGGTAGTCTATATAAGAGCCATCGAATTATGAACTGAGGTTCATAACTTTTCCTGACGAGAAAATTTACCTTGGGGTTTTGCTATCCTTGCACCCAAGAGATTCGATGAGGGGATATGCTGAGTTTGTGATCATGGTGTAAGTCTTCCTGTTATACTACTGAGTGCAGAAGTTACATTGTTGAGTGCAGAAGTTACAATGCTGAGTGCAGGAGTCATATTTTGAGTGCACACATTATATTACTGAGTGCCTTGCTTCTACATAGATTCCATCTACTCAGTGTTTTAGTAAGCAAGCTCGGGGGTCCAAAGGAAACAAGTAGTTTGGCTGCTTCTTCTGGAAAAGGTTGGGAGGAACAGGCCTCCTTGGGTGTTTGTCGGCCCTATCTTCATTTACAGGTTCTAATTGTCTTTTCTAATTCTCAGTAGTTAAAATTTCTATCTGCAATTATTGATTTACTGTTTCAAGGATATTATTATACAAATGCATTTATTTTAGTTTCTGACCCAATTAGGATTCTGTATAGTAATGATTCTGTAAGATAAATTGAATAAAATATTTCTTTGCATTTTTCCCCATGCTAATGTTTCTGCATCGTACTCTAGTACAGAGAAGGAGTTTAAGGTAGATAAAATTATAGGCATATTGCCAAATGAATGAGAAGATCAATACTGTTGTATTTCAGTAGTTTTCCTTACCATTAATATTATGTAATAAATAATATAATTATATGTCTTTCTCTTATCATTCCTTTCATCAGTTAAGTGTTTAAGGTTCACTATATTTTTATTTCACAAATTTTTATTGAAATGACAGCTGCAAAATAATTATTTCCTAAGTACATAGTACTGTTATCCAATACTGCTAGCAAGTAAATATAATCACAAAAACAAACAGAACTCTTTCTATTACAAACAAATGCATGATTATTTAGCACTAATCTTTATGCACAGTATTCATTTTCTTTTATATTATTTATTTATTTAAACTACAGTTAATCCCATTCACATTTAGCATAGGATTAGAAAACCTAGTTTGTTGTTCATCAATTTCTTCATTCATCACAATTGTTAAGCAAAGAACTATTATGTTATCCAAAACAGAGTTTTGTTTAAAAACTCAAACATCATGACAGTTTCGTACCCTTCACTTATCAAACCCTAGAAATATCAACATTTACCTTTCAGATTAAGAGTTTAGTTAAACTTCAATTAGAACAAGGAACTAGTCACGATTTCGTTTCCGCGTGGCCCTCTAAATGTTTTCCTTTATCACCCTTCGGGGCTACAGAACGCTGAAAGGCTACCGCGTGTCTAGCGGTTTCAGTTTCCGCAGCCACCTTACCCTTTAACTTGTCGTGCACCTCCGTTTTGCGTAAAACCTTTTGCACCATCAATCTTCCTCTTGCCGGTTGATCAATGGTGGGATCTATGGCCCCTTTAACCATGGTCTAATCTGTCCTCTCCGAACGGTCGCCTTTATCGCCCATGCCTCTTTACCGACAGGGAGCCTTCGTCACTTTCGATTTCACTTACTATGATCTTTCGCCGCTGGATCTTATCCAACCCGCGCTACCTTTAACTGGCCACCCCAACCGTAGGATCCCTGGCCCAATCCCATCCTGGCCATAGATCTCCACTGCGCTAATCTAAGGGGGAAGGGCCCCTCCAAAACGGTTTTGCAGGCTCCTGAGTGGTTTTCCCACACTGCTTTGCTGCCCTTCGGAATCACTGGAAGGCGATGCGTGGCAAGCGGTTTCAAATTCCGCGATCGCTCTTGCTCTCCACTCCTTCGCGTTGCTTGATATTGCGGAAATACTGCAAGACCGTTGATCTGGCGATCAACGGTCAGCTCCCCCGGGAACTTGCCCATTGTTTAATGCTTCCGCCGGGATTCTGTTCGCTAACTCTTGGGATACTATGGTGGTGACAATCCACCTCTGCCGTCGATCTTGTTCCCGCTCCGATCTCTACCGTTGATTTCTTCCTCCATAGATTCCCCAAGTCATTTTGTGGATTTTGGCTACCCCGCTTAGCTCCATTCGGCGGTCCTGTGGCATAAGACACTTAAAGGATCGGGTCCTTTCCCTTTGAAAATTCCTAGGCTCAATTAGCCACAAATTTTCACTTTCTACTCCCATTTTGTCTTTTGGAAAATATATGTGCTAACAACTAACTCTAACTAGGGATGTTATCCTCCCTGCGAGGTAGCAAAGAACCCCGTAGACCAAGTGCTTGATCCATTGGGATGCTCCCAACCTTTTCTGAAATCCTCAACCTACTTTGAGCTGTAACCATCAATTGAACCAGTGCTGCAAAAAAATCCCACTCTGTAACCTGTAAATTGTCACCCATCCATACACTGAAGACTGAAACCAATTGTGAATTGCAAATCTGAACTTGTAACTAAAACTGAAACTGAAACTGTAAACAAAATGAAAATTGTTGAAAGGGATGCTCGCCATGTTGATCTTATTCAACCTACCTACCTATTCTGATTTGTCAAAATCCCTGCTCAATTAAGTAATATAGAAATGCCAATGAAGCCAATCCAGAAGATGGCTATTCAACTGAAAGACACATTCACCCTTTCCAGGTAAGTATAGAATTTTTGAAAAAGAAATCTCAAGCTTATGCTGAAATTGGTATCCCTGATCCAAAATTATTTCAAAATTCACTTTTCTCACTATTCCCAATAAACATAAAAATGGATCCTGGAGAACACTAACTGCTATGCCTTGTTTTGTTTCATCATGCTCAAGATAATTTTCAAATGGAAAAGAATCAATATGTTTATCTCTCCTATCATCTATATCATATATACTTAATCCTTCATGTAACCTAATAGGAATACAATTTTCTACTTCATGCACATCATTTTCCTATTTCTTTGAAATTTCTGAATAATCATTATTCACTTCATGTGTTTCAAAAGAAGTATCACACGGATTCTGAAAGGTATGAAGAGAGACTTGACTGAGGAGACTGATCTTCTTCCTGATTATATGAGACCTAACAAGACTGTTGCACATGTTTCACATCAAGGATACCGCCACCTTCACTTTCAGTCAATGGAGAAACTACATTCTGAAAGTTTTCCTGAGTGTTGTGGCAATTATCTTCTACTATGGTTTCTTCCTGATGACGGAGAGGATTCCCTTGCAATGCCTCTATGATTTCCTCATCCATAAACTCACCATCACCATAAAAATCTTCCATATTTTTAATGAAACTTTGAAAATTTTCACAAAAATCTTTGACCAGCGATAAAGATGAGTAAGAGTCTTTATAATTATCGTAGAAAACCATATGAAAATCTTTAAGAGAACAGAGACTAGATATTGGAAGCTTCTTATACCAAGATTTAGCTTCTCCTTCCAAACTGACCATGAACATTTTCATTAAAGAATCTTCACGAAACCCAACTCCAAGCTTACGTATATGCATGTGGAATCTAACCAAATGAATAACAACATCATGACCATTTCCATCTTTGAATCTAAGTAGGTAGGATTTCCAATCTATATTAGGTATTCAATTTGGAAATCTTGGAATAAGAGACCTGTTCATA
This sequence comes from Larix kaempferi, assembly GCA_027924585.1. NCBI lineage: Eukaryota > Viridiplantae > Streptophyta > Pinopsida > Pinales > Pinaceae > Larix > Larix kaempferi. The sequence goes on along the minus strand of BSBM01001051.1, from coordinate 992,972 downwards.
GGAGCATACCATTTTGACAATGAAGCCATCTTGAAACAATGGAGCTGCAAATTCTGACTGAAGACTAAGTGCACTAGCCTGTGAAACAGTGAAATGCTGGATTTCTCCAATGTGGAGTCACCACGAAACCCTCAACATCTTAACTTTGACATGGATTCACCAATCTCCCCAGTGGAGTCACCTTCAAACTGAAATTATGATACAGCCAACATGTGCCTAAGTGTCTGCTACTCTCAGACCTTAGAACTGAAACAATGTCCTTTTTCCCAGGGAATGTTTTTGAACCTTCGTTCCCCGGCAACGGCGCTAGAATGTTATCACTCAGGATTTACCCTTCGGTTGCAGAAAGACAACCCTAAGGTAACTATTTCAAACCAAGATTTAGGAGTAGAGTTGGCTTCTTTCCTACCAAAGAGGGCTCTCTCAAAAGATGAATACAAAGGCCAGAAACACTTTTCAAGAAACAGATATTTCCATTTTATAGTTTGGCTGAAAACACATAAATCACATTGGGCATGGAGTCACATCTGAGATTTCTAAAGACCAGTAGAAATTAAACAACATTAATCTTGATGAAGGCAAGGAAGTCACTATCTCACAGTCAAGTTCTTTTAGCAGGTGATTTTTGAAAGAAAGTTAAACAAACCCATCAACATTAAGCATCAGCATAGATGAATTTAACATTGACTTTAGAAGAAAGCATGGAACACTTAGGTGCGATTAAGACAGAGCATGATTTGCATGAATTCTGTATTAAAACTAACACGTTCCCCATAAGCATAAGAAGAAAGACAACATGGAAGATATTCACTGGAAAAATGATTTACAGAGAAAAGGAAATTATAGATTGCAACATAACAACACATGAATCTTCATCCTTCAAAATGAGCTTTATTTCCGCAAGGAAAAACTTTACAAAAACCAAAAAACTCTCAGTACCAGAATGTCTTTTACTATTACAGGTTTCCAACCCTTTTTCCTTTATTACCTATGAGTATATATAGGTATCTTTCATCCCTTAGGCTCGAGTTACCCTAGCAGAAAGTTGTTACAAAACTTGTGACACCTATACAAACAGGTTCATTGTCTCTGAGAACATAAACGAGTATTAACAGACAGGTCTACCTGATTTTACATGTGTCATTGTACGATTGCTAACCACGACAACTCCTAAGTAGCTGGGAGGTCTTAAGTGGTCCTAAATTATAAGAATATTACAGATTCAAAAAGAGTTTGAAACAGACTGACACGACGGGATGCAAAATATCATAAAATAGTCCGCCACTCTACGTCTGAAATTTTACTTGGCCTTATGGGTCGAAGAAATCTTTCATCTTCAGGGAATCGGCCACCTGTCCTGTTAGTATCAGGATCTACCTCACTAAAATTTGCTTTCGCTACCAAAATGTTCATTAGCATTTCTGTCAAAACCCTAAATCCTTTGCGTAAGTCTTAAATCCAAAAGTGGTAAATGTTGCTTTGTGTTCATAATGCTCTACGTCTTCCTATTATATTACCGTAATTCTTCAAACATCAATGGTTTTTGGTTTTTACCTTATTCATTCAAGGCTTATTGCCCAAATTCCATGAAAACCCAATATTCATGTTATTATATTACCGTAATTCTTCAAACATCAATGGTTTTTGGTTTTTACCTTATTCATTCAAGGCTTATTGCCCAAATTCCATGAAAACCCAATATTCATGTTGTCAAACGCTAAAGGCCAAGTTATCCTTACCCATCTTTTTTTCCAAAAAATAAACATTTTAAAGATTAATATTTTATCATAAATATTTAATATATAAATAATAATCTTTTATAATTATTACAAAAAGTTAAAAGATTATTATTTATTATAAATAATTTATATTTTCAAAAATAATCTTTTAAAAAGAAAATATTTTTATAAACTATGGATCGTTCTTTTTCATATCTTAGCCAAGTCATATATTTGTTTAATCCTTAAACCAATACGTTTGGATTTTGTCTTCTTTTGCAAAAAGTTGGTTTGGTTTTTTAAGCTCAAATGAACCTGTAAGTTCATTGTATTGTTTCAAGCATGAAGATGAACATGCGAAGCCCGGTGGTGGAGCATAAGAAAAATAAAGTGAACAGTATATCATTCAACGCTATGAGGACATCTAGAAGACACGAAGCATTATTCATACACATGGAGCCAAGAAAAGGGTCCTCGCCATTAACACAATGAACTCAGAGTATCCGGAGTCAAAGGATCAAATTCAGATCAACATTTAAAATGAATCTCAGTTTTTCAAGGCATGAATACAGCAGACGCACAGGAAGCAAGACACCTGATAACAAGCAATTTTGGTTTGAGTTCATCTTCACGTTTTCAGGCAATATCCTTGCATCTGAAAGCATAGGTGGCAGAGCACTTGTCAAATGACAAAATCAAAGTAGTTTTGCATGGATTTGGAAGATTATATTCAACGAGCATATACAGGCAGTGTTCACACATCCTATAGACAAATGGCAGATCATTTGAGGGAGAAGATTAACACACAGAGGATTTTCTCCAGTTCAAGGAATATTTGACTTCATCAAATGTAGATATCAAAGACCAATACTTTAGCTGCTTCAAGCATCATCGAGGCTAACCGTGATCTTTGAATAAGTACACGCAGTCAGGAATCTTTTCAAAAGAGATGAAGACACCTACTGAGAAAGAGGCAAATTTTGTAGAACAAATGGATATCGATCCATCTTTTAAAGCAGAAAATCATTTTGAAATATCAGTCAGAGATTTCGAGCATTTCCAGGCACATCAAGTCATTATCGAAGCTAAACACTTGTCAACTAATGTTCTTTGGATGGCTCGGAATCCAGATCAAACAAGTTATTTCAGAAACAGGGTATCGGATATCTCATGAGTTTCTGAGTTGTCTAGATTATCTTTTAGAACTATTTTTGGAAAGAAGATGATTGATCCTACAGGATTATAGTATTTTGTTGTGATGTAATATTATAAAGATGTAGAGAAAAATATTTTAGAGGGTCCGAGCTGAGAGGGCTGCGAGTGTAATAGGAGATCAGACTGATATATTTTTATTTTACATGCATGTATTATATTCTCAATCTTTTTTAAGAATGCTTTGAAGTGATTGCTTTCGAGATAAGTCTGTTTGCTTAATTTGAAATGATAAATGTTTTATTTCGAGATAAACCTGTTTGCTTAATTTGAAACGATAAATGTTTTACCTTATCCATGATTCTTTCCTATATTTGGATTCTTATGGATTCCTATATTTGGATTTTTGATCTCTCCTTTTGCAAGTTCATACTCGTATTCTCTCATTCAACTCTGTCATGTTCATACATCCATTATTCAGTATCATCATATGTTAGCCTGATCTCTGTTATATTCATCTGCTTTTCAACATACAAATCTAGCCATCTTTTCAATAAGTTTAAAGATTCTCTAGGCTTTGACCCTTAGCAGTTAGTGTGCAAACTCTAGTGATAACATGTCCTTTTTCCGTGGAAGGAGGTGGTGCCACCTCCTCAGTGGGAACAACGAAATCTTTGAGAATCTCCATGGTTTGGTGGGTGCACTGCTCAACCTTTCGGGCCTCTCTCTTTTTCCTTCGGCGAGTTTTCTTGCACACATGTCTACCTCTGTGCTCCTCAGGTTCGCTGGCAGTACTCTCCTCTATGTGGTCGAATTTTACAGGGGATGAGGGGATGTTATTATCCTCTGCATCGGACCACACCTGCTCCGGTACAAAAATCACTTTGGTCCCTTGATCCTTTTCCATGACAAGATTTCAAATGAAAGATATTTGGGATGTTGATCCTACCACCTTTTTCGAACACTGATGCGAACAGTAAACTTTGGGAGCCCATTTATAACGACTGTGATAATGATGGTAACCAGGAGTAATAATTTTGGCATGATCATCCGATTGGACTCTCCGAATGAGCGAGAATGATGACTGAGATCTAGGTTGGCATTAAACAGATTTAACCAAAATTTCGTGTTAAGTGAAAAAGCATATGACATCTCTAATGTTGCTTCTTTCCCTCGGGCTATCATTCGTTCACAACAGGGGTGCTTTTCAACTGCCCATCTCCATGATCAACCCACCACATTCTATCTTGATCTCGTTCGCATCTAGACTGTTCAAGGAAGCACCCCCTACTGCACTTCGCAAATCTTGGACCACGTCGATGCTCCGTGCAGTTTCCATTTGCGAACAAATCTTCGACCATAGATCTTAACTTGGCTAAATCTACACCATTTAAACCTGCGGTCCCTACCCAAAATTTTGCAGATTTGGAACTGTCAATTCCCTGCGCACGTCAAATCGACAAAGTTAGTGTCGTCCATATATATGTCCTTCTTCCTGTCGGTCAACTTTCCAATTTGCTCGCGGGCTAAACACTCTGTCTTTCGTTAAAACATACCCCACTTCTTTCGTGCAGATGCTTCTCAACCATTGATCATTATCTCCCTAGATCTATGCCCTTCACTTGCACCATCATTTACTAACTTCAGGGGTCTAATCCTCCCAATCTCCCAAGACAAAACAACTTTTTCCTAACAAACTCTAGGGAAAAGATCCTTGGGGTTAGGAAAACCGACCGCATGTGAGGCTCCTTCACGAACCCGTATACTCAGATTACTGTGTGCCGCTTTTACAAAAACCAGTCCCCGACTACTGAATCTTGTTTCAGTTGCATTAAAGTCCTCATATCGAGCATGAATCTTCCTAGCTCTTCCCCAAAACCAACTTGTAAACCTCTATCGTTGATAGCTCCAAACCCTAGATTTTCTGTCACCTTCGCCGTTGCATACTTGCCCAGAGCTTCCCAATGCTGCTACAGAGAACACAAATGTCAACTCTCCACGTGAATTTCTCCTTTTATAACCCGACCCCAGCTAACTCCCTTGCTCTTCTCCCGACGGTCATTTACCTCAACCGTCGATCCCTCATGCTCTGATCTGGGTCATTGAATAGGTGGTCCCTTCTACAGCCTCCCACGTGTGATCATTCTCTGCCATCGAATCTATTTTGTGATCAACCATCGTCAGTGGTCCAACAGTCGTACCTGCAGCAGGCGGTTCCACGTGGCCCTCCAGTTGTTTTCCTTTACCGCCCTTCTGGGATGCGGAATGCTAAGGGGCTGTCGCGTGTCCAACGGTTTCGGTTTCCGCAACCGCCTTACCCTTTAACTGGCCACGTACCTCCGTTTTGCGGAAAAACTTTTGCACCATCGATCTTCCTCTTACTGGTTGATCAATGGCAAGATATGCGGCCCCTTTAACCACGATATGATCTAGCCTCTTCGACCGACCGCCTTGATCGCTCGTGCCTCTTTCCTAGCAGGTAGCCTTCATCGTCGTCGATTTCTTTTATTGGGCTCTTCCGCCGCTGGATCTTCTCCAACCCGCGCTACCTTTAACCGGCCACCCCAACTATAGGATCCCTGGCCCACTCTCATCCTGGCCATAGATCTCCATTGCACCAAGCTGAGGGGGGAGGGCCCCTCCAAAACGGTTTTGCGGGCTCCTAAGCAGTTATCCCACACTACTTTGCTTCCCTGTGGAATGTTGGAAGGTGACGCATGGCGAGCAGTTTCCAATTTCGCGACCGCTCTTTCCTGTTGCTCCTCCGCGCTGCTTGATATTGCGGAAATCCGGTAGGACCGTTGATCTGGCGATCAACAATCGGCTCCCCTGGGAACTTGGCCATTGTTTAATACTTCCGCTGGGATTCTGTTCGCCAACTCTTGGGCTACTCTGGTGGTGACAATTCACTTCTGCCGTCGATCTTGCTCTTGCTCCGATCTCCACCGTTGATTTCTTGCTCCATGGCTTTCCCAAGTCTTTTTGTGGGTTTTGGCTTCCCCACTTAGCTCCAGTCGGAGTACATGTGGCATAAGCCACTTAAAGGATCGGGTGCTTCCCCTTTGCAAAGTCCTAGGCTCAATTAGCCACAAATTTTCACTTTCTACTCCCATTTTGTCTTTTGGAAAATATATGTGCTAACACCACTTATTCAACATCCAACTAGCTCATGTGAGAGCCACATTTTGGTAAAACACCATAAGGAAAGATTTCCAAGATGTGTCTCTTATGGAGAAGGAGTTACATTAGAGGTTGTCCACATTGATATATGTACACCAACGCAAACTCCATCAATTGGGGACATTTTTTACTTTCTAACCTTTATTGATGATTTCAACATAAAACATGGGTTTATTATCTCTAGTACAAGTCTAAATCCTTTAGAATGTTCAAAATATTTAAAGTTATGGTTGAAAAGTAAATTGGGAAGCACAATAAGCTGATCAAATCAGATAGAGGTGGAGAAAACAATGAGAAGATTTTCGAAAGTTTTGCAAATCCCACGGAATCAAATAGAAATTTACTACAAGATAGACACCTTAGTAGAATGGGATAGTTGAAAAGAAGAACATGGAAAAAAACATGTTAAAGGAAAGACATTTGTCAAATGGATTTTGGGGAGAAGCAGTAGCATGCTCGATATATATTTTGGATAGATGTCATATAAAAAGTGTATATGATAGAATTCTACAAGGGGTTTGGAGTAGAAAAAAATGTAGCGTGGTTGACTTTAGAATATTTAGTTGTGTAGCATATTCACACGCTAGTTGAAAGAAGAAAAAAATTAGATGATAGATTTAGTGAAAAATGCATAAAAAAAAAATTTGTATAGTGAGGGGTCAAAAGTTTACAAATTATATAATTTATTCACTAGGAAAGTAATTACTAGTAGGGATGTTGAATTCAAAGAATAAGAAGCTTTGATGATACCAGCATTGATGAGTAAATTATAGTTGGATAAATAATAGCTCAAGCAAAAGATGAAATGGAAGAGGAAGGGGTACACAGAGGAAAATAATGACAACTACCAGTAGCAAGCACTCCAACAAGAAATACTCTAAGAAACAATTTAGTAGTGGTGAGAACACAAAGAAACCTTGAGAAATGTGGACCATCAAGCCATGGGAGTCATTCTACTCCTAATTCACAAGTAAGAACTAAATTTGACCATACATTAGGTACATTAAGATCTAAGATTAGAGGCAAGAAAATAAGGATCTTAAGATAAATTTATGATCAATGAGAATATTTAAAAATGCATTTAGATTTTTCCTTATTTTCAGGTAATCGTATACATTTTCAATACGCAAAAAAGAAAAAAAGTGGATTAAGGCCATGAATGAGGAGATTGAATCCATCGAAAAAATGAAACATGGGAGCTACTAGATTTGCTTGAAGGTAAAGAATGCATATGAGTCAAATTCGTCTATAAGACCAAGTTTAATGCATATGGAGAATTTGAAAAATAAAGAAAGATTAGTGACAAAAGGATTTGCACAACAATATGGGACTGACTATCATGAGACCTTTGCTTTAGTTGTAAGGCTTGATACAATCAGACTTCTCTTTTCCATTGCATCTAAAAACAATCAGAATGTTTTTTCACATGGATATCGAATCAACATTCTTGAATGGTTCTTTAGAAGAAGTATATGTGGAGCAACCACCTGGATATAAAGTTCAAGGACATGAAGACAAAGTATATAAACTGAAGAAGGCTCTTTATGGACTAAAACAAGAACCTGGATCATGGTACAATAGAATTAATACATATATATAAATCAATGATGGATTCAACATAAGCAACAACAAGCCCATATTTTATATGAATGTAAATCAACAAGGTAAAATCCTAATTGTGTGCTTGTACGTTGATGATCTCATTTTCATAGGAAACCTATCTACATATTTTTTTAAAGCAACCATGAAAAAAGGAATTTGAAATTATGGATTTAGGATTGATGAGATATTTCCTTGGCATTGAAGTTGTTCAATTAGATTTTTGGTATTTTTTTATTTGTTAATAAAAATATGAAAAATATGTGTTAAAGATATTCAAGGTGATGAATTGTAAACCCACACCATATCCAATTGCTAAAAGTACAAACTCAACGAGGAATATATGGGTTCCAATGTTGACTCAACATTATTTAAAAAACTAGTTAGCAACCTCATGTACCTTATAACTAAAATCCTAGATTTGATGTATGTTGTTAGTTTGATCTCATGATTTATGTGGTCACTAAAGAATTCACATTGGCATGTTGGAAAAAGGATTTTGAGATATGTTAGGATTTAGAATACTCTATTTCAAAACCAATGATTTTAAGTTTCTTAGATATATTGTTATTGACTTTGCAAGTAGTATAGATTATAAGAAGATTACTTCCATATTTTTTTCTTTCTTGGCAAAGGAGCAGTCTCATGGGCATTGAAGAAGCACGCGTAGTCACAATTTCATCAGCTAAAGGAGAGTATGTATGTAGAAACAACATGGACATGCGTTATGTATTACCATATTTATTACATCGTCGCGACATTTGAGCTACAATATTTTGTGATAATAAGTATTCCATAGCATTTCCAAAGAACCGTGTTTTTCATGAGATGAGAAAACATATTGATACCTACTATCATTTCATTAGAGAGCTAGTGAATGACAAATAAATAAATTTCAAATTTTGTAGATCAAAAGATCAATTAGCATATATATTTACTAATTAGGCACTATCAAAGGATATTTTTGAATTTCAAACAATGAATATGGCCATTCATGATGCTGTAAATGTTGAAGCAACTAGTAATAGAGATTAAAAAAGATTGTTGGTATAAAAGGATAATTTCTCCCACTACCATGTGTTGTATGTATTATAATTCCCATTTAGTTAGTGTAATTGTTAATGTGGTAGTAGTGCCTAAAGAAATATCTAGAAGAGGGACTCAATTCCTTGTAACTAATATGACCATCGTAGTATGGTGTTTTTTGGGGGGCAATTTGAGGTTGTTTCATTCATTAAAAATATGGGAAATAGAGAATTTTGTATGTATGTTGTAACATAGGGTTCTATTGAATGAATAACTGGAGAAACAACCCCATTTTAGAATAGGTTGTAGCTTATTCCTCTTTATATAAATGATGTAGCATTTTATTTTTTCTCTCTTCCTCCACCTTCCCCTTCAACAATGACTCAATATTTCTCGGAGTTTTAAATGGGATGATGTACTTACTAATTATAACATTGAAAAAGGAGAATGACACACACACACACACACACACACACACACACACACATATATATATAAGAAATGAGATGATGTACTTACTAATTATAACATTGAAAAATGGAGAATGACTTATTATTCTCACACACACAAAGGAAAATTTTAATTTTAATTTGGGTTTTTGTATTAATATTGTTCACATATTAGTTATGATAGTGTTAAAGGATGAAATAAAAACATATGTTTATTAGCTGAGATAGGTCCATCTTAAACCTGGATCTATCAAGCACCGATAGGGATTCAATTTCTTGACGTGTAAATTTTTTATCCTGAATTTTTTACATGTTAAAAAAAATTTACACCTTAATAAATTTGTTCCCTCTTGGTGATTGATAGATCCAAAATCTTATAATTTTATATTTTTGTGAATATAGGAGTTATTGATATATGGATAAAATAAACATAGGAAATCAAAGAACATTATTTGGAAGTTTCATGATGCCGAGGGTAGGGAAGAAAGGTCTTTTAATGAGCTAGATGCTCTTCGAAATTTACATTTTGGTGGTATATATAAAGCTCTTGACCTTTGTCCTCTTGGGGACATTATGAGGCTTATCAACAAATATCTGCAGATGATTGAGGAAGATGGGGATAAGGAACTTTACAAAGAAGTCTCCTTGGGAGAAATTTTAGAGGTTATGTCGACATTAAAAAAGGACCGCAGTCCCGAGTCAGACAAGTGGATTGTTGAGTTTTTTACCCACTTTTATGATTTTCTTGGAGGAGATTTGATTTGTGTCGTAGAAGAAGTAAGGATGTCCAGCAAAGTTCTTGGTAATTTCAATTGAACATTTTTGGCCCCCATTCCAAACTTTGATCACCCGAAAACTTTCAATGATTATCATATTATCTCATTATGCAACATGGTATATAAGCTTATCTCTAAGGTACTTGCGATGAGAACTAAGGCAATACTTTATTGGGTCATTTTTGTAGCTCACAATTCATATTTTTGAAGGGGAGGAATATATATGAGACAACGAGGCCTATGTAGTAAGTTCTTCAAAGTGTCAAATCACATTCTTCCCCTTCTTTGATCATCAAACTTGACTTTTCCAAGGCATATATGGCATGGTCTCTTGGACCTTCTTGCACTTAATGTTGCTTTAGATTGGGTTCTCTGTAAGAATGGTGAAGTGGATTATGGGGTGCATCACATCCATGAAGATGACATTTCTAATCAATGGCTCAATAATTCCTTTCTTTTAGTCGTCATGAAGCCTTCAACAAGGCTATACATTATCACCATATTTATTTCTAATAGTTGCAGAAGGACTAAGAAGGTGTCTTATTGATGGTAAGATGAGAAATATAATAAAAGGTGTGCCATGTTAGAAAAACAGGATCGCAGAGCAATAACAATAAACAAGATGCAAATATAATCACACAAACACATTACAAGAGAGACACCAATATAACGTGGTTCACCCAAGATGGGCTACGTCCACATAGAAAATGCTAGTCCTTATTATTATACCATCCATAAAAATGAAGGGATACAACCTGCAACACATCCGCTACAACTTCCTCTTCACACTCTCTTAGTCTCTCTCACGATCTCATAGATATTTACAATGCTACAATACAATACACAGCCATATTACAATGTCTTTCTTTTATAGGAAAAATACCATGAGAAAATACCACGGGTTACCCAAAACCATGGACCCTAAACCCCCTGTTGTGTGTGCCAGGATCATAAGCAAACCTGGGGTACAAACATGGCTGAATCAACATCATCTATGAGACTAGAAGATTAGGCTCCACAACCAAATATAATAAAAGGTGTGACAATAGGTAGGCAACTCTCTATTACACATATATTATTTGTACATGACATTGCTTCTATGTTTTGGGTCCATGGTAGAAATTAGAGGATTTATGGACATTCTTCATTTATATTGCCAAGGTACACTGATGGAGGATTAATAGGAAAAAAATTGTAGCATATGCACATGATTTGGATGCATAGTTATAGGGGATGATTAACACATGATCCCCTGTGTTTAAGATAATACAGAATAGGGCATATGATATTTGGGATGCTCTATTAAACCATGTAACTATATAAAGGTGGAGTGGATATGGTTAGTCCATAGGATAGACCAGAGAAGTCATTTATGGTGTAACAGGTTCCTATCTCAAGTTGGAATACTTGTTTTCTTGAATCGATTCTGGAAGCAATTCTAGGATATTGGCATCTATTGGCATATATATTGAAAGGAATATTAAATACAATAGGGAAAATGTTCTTCAATTATCTATGGCATGGATGTGATGAGTATAGGGTTTTACATTTGGAAAATTGGAAGAGGATTTCCTTTCCCAAGAAGTGGGGTGGGTGGGGACTTAAAGACACCTTTCTATTTTGTAAAGCATTAGTGGCTCACTCATTATGGAATTTCATCGCTAAGCCTAGTCTGTGGAATGATATTCTCATTGATAAGTATTTGGTGTCTAACTCTATCATTGAATGGGTAAGGAATGAACACAAGTATATTCAATGGGTATTGAACCAATATTGTAAATCTCTTTCACTTTGCTTTCGTGTTATTGGTAACTTTCTTGCATGGAATTTTGGTATGGGTTTGACTGTCATAGTAGATGTTAATATAATTATGGGATTATTTAGGGATATATTTATTCTAAATGAGAAGGTACTCTCCCTTCATATGCAAGGTAGAGATACTTTATCATCAATTGAAGATCTGACTACAACTACCATTTGGAAATAGGGATGGTATTCAGTGGTTCAATTGGGATTCCCAACTGGTTGGAGGACAATATGGGAAATATTTCTACAGCCTTTGAGAACTGTGCACATAATAAATTTGGACCAACAAGATGAGTTAGTTTGCGTGTATGATGTATCAGGAGTTGAATATACTGTAAACTATGGATCTCTAGCTCTACTAGAGGATCACATTCCTAATCCTGTTTGGTGGTGGAAAGTATTGTGGAATATTCACGTTCCATCAAAAAGTGTCATTCTGATGTGGTTGATTTTAAATGGAAATTTTGTAATGTGGGATGTAGTCCAGAAAAAAGAGCTGGAATGATCCAGGCATCAATGTTCTAAGTAGGGAGAATGATTAAAATATAGTGCATCTTTTTATTCACTGTAAATTTGTTGTGGTGGTATGGAAGGTTTCTCTACAGTCTCTTAACGTTCAAGACTTGTGGGTGAAAGACAGTGTTGAGGCTTGTCTATACAGTTTTGGTACTCAAAAAGGCCCATGAAATCATTTTGTAGTCTCATGTTGATTGTGTCTTGGAGAATTTGGACAGTGCGAAATTCTGTTAGTTTTTACCAAAGATATATACGTACAAAGGTTGTGGCCATTAGAGCGATCAATACATTTTCCCACTATTCTAAAAATCTATCTTCACATGTAGGGAGACAAGTGATGGAGTTGGAAATTGATTTTGGACACCCATGTGCATTCTTTAATGAGGCTTGTCAAAGAAATGATCAGGTGTGTGGAATGGGGTTTGTTTTATTTATTAATGAACACCAATATTTCACTTTCAGGGCAGATGCTAGTTTAGGTACAAATAACAGGGAAGAATTCTTATTCCAATTATCTCTTTTAAAATTTGCCAATTTGAAAAATATCAGGGTGTCAATGATCCAAGTGGATATTGGTGGCCACCCACCTATGGTAACCAATATTCAACCCCAATGAGAAATATATAACAATGTTCTTATTATCAATAAGGTTGCCTAGTATTTCTTTGTAATATTGAAAATTAGTACCTCAGCCACTAACACTAATTAGTGGCTCTATGAATCAATGATAATAGTATAAATTCATATGCTATATATATATATATATATTTACACAGATTTATGAAATATATTTATAATAATATAGTATGATCTTTTATTTTATAGAAATGATGATGTATGAGAACAATTGTGATTCATAGAAGTATCTCAAGTTGGCAATAGTTGTGTACAACATTATGGTCCACCCTTCAACTAAATTAAGCAGAGTTCTAATTAGTCATTTAAATTTGATAAAAAGGTAAGTTGAATATTAAATATCAAATTTAAATTTATAGAAGTAAAAAACTGAACATTACAAGTAAAAAATTAAATATAAAACCTCAAACAAAATAATGATGTATGTAAATTTTACTTTAAATTATTCAAAATTCAAAATTGAATATTAAACCGTTAAATTGAAATGCTTATTAATTTATATAACTAAAATTATTTTAAGAAATTATTTCATTAGTTTCTATAACCTAAATTATCTCTAGCAGTATCCTTCAATATGAATCTCCTTCCAGAATAGATGCATTAATTGAAAATTGTAACACTAGTTTCTATCCGTTATGTCAGTTATTACATATACAAACCCATAAAAATCTTCTTTGAGGTGATTAGCTATCCATATTCCCCTTCCAAGTTCTCAAGGATAATATTAATATGATTCATGTACTTAAATAGATCCAGAGCTCACCTTTTCACATGTGGACATGATCGAGATTCCTTTTAGAAGTGACAATGGATGATGACACCCAACATGTTGATTATTCTGAAGACACAATACATGAAGAATAAATGTTTGTATCATACCCTCACCCTTCCATTGCGTCTCTACTGGATAAAATTACTAGACCCTTGGGGGGAAAGGGGTGACCTATTTTGAATATTATTTCAACTTTGGATAATGAGTATATTGCAAATCAAATATCTATCCCTTATTCTCGTACAAATGAAGATATGTGTCTGAACTCGATACAGTCCTTTGCCACCAGGGTGCAGGTCTCTCTAAAGGCCACGAAGTCCACTCTTGTTTTGGATCTTGGGGTGGGCTAATAAGGTGGTACAAGCCCAAGTGGTAAATCCACAAATCAAGTTTCTAAGAAATAAAAATCCGTATGAACCACATAGTACCTAGATTGTTCAATTTTTTGAATCTCCTATTCACTTAGGTGGTTCAAGCTTTATTGGTGGTTGTTTATATTTGCATCTCTTGCAGTATTTAGCCTCAAAGAAGATTTTAAAGTATGGTCATGAAAAGCATAAGCGTGTGGTGAAAAGTAGAGGAGGGTGTATTGCATTGGTTGTCAAAGAAGATTTTAATGTTGAAAATTCTCAACCTAAAGGGAAGAACTGTGGTTGGTATATTTTTAAGACAAAGTGTTTTGATAGAGTCCCTACAGGCCTGGATGTAGATTTCTTGGGCACTATATATAAGGTATTGTCATATTTTTCATATACTAGGCAGAGGGTGGCTGGTATTCTAATTCAGGTATGAAGAGGATGTAGTGAAGATTTTAAAAGGGGTGTGGATGATGGACAGTTTGTTTTTTCTTGGTGAATCCTTGTCATCCCTTATTCTATGCCAAATAAGAGTTTATGGTGAAGACTTCGTTCTAGTTAAAATTACCTAGGATTATAATGGAATGGTGGTCATAAAAAAATATCTGTGATATAGGCTATTGCGAAGACAATCCTAGTGGATGACATTTTTCCTCCTACAACTCATGCTCCGTGACAAAACTACTACTATAAATTGATGTTATAGGTGGAATATTTGGATCCACATACTTGGTAATGAATGATTGAATATATATCCAAGTCTTGTATTATCTAAATATTCCATTTAAGTGATCTAGCTGTCACACTTATGGTCCTATCCAAAAGAATTATGACAAGTCATTTTTGAAGAAGATATGGAAAAGAAAGGATTCCCTGGTGGTGAAGGATAAGGAGGGGGGATTACATTTGATCTCACCCTAAGGTAAATCATAGGAGGATAGGGCACCTTATCTAGATGACAAATATTCTCACAAATTAGATAACAATACAGGGATTTTGCCATAGGCTTAAGGGATAATTATTGGAGACACGCCAATCTCTCTAATCATTGAGCCCTGTGTGGTGTTGGTCTTATCTCTAGGTTCATATTCCGATCAAGATTATCCATAACCCACCATGTTTAGTCTCCCCATGGTGGATCTCTCTCAGGATGTCAGCCTTCAACCCTTGAGTACTTTTTTTTTTAGTTCCATGGGGAGTTGATATGGCATTGTCTTCTCTAAGGATGGAGGTACTCTTCCTCATGTCTCGACCTCCTTTAGTAAGGACAGTCATAATTGTTCCAATCATTTTTCACCCTCCCCTAAGGGTTATGAAGTTGGTGTCATCCTTTTTTCCTTATCAAAAGGCCCATCACACTCTTGGGATGGTATAAATTATTTTCCTTCTTCAATTGGATTCTCAACACTAGCGTCTCAAGAGAGGGGGGGTGGACATTATAACATAAGGAAAAAATGATAGACCTATTCTAAAGGATTTATTCCTCTGGGGGGAGGTTAGGGAAGGATTGTTATCAAAATCCTAACCCCTCCTTGGTTGGTCTTCCATCGACCATTATATTGGATCAGAATAAAGCAGTAAGAAAGATCAATCAAGGAAAAGAGATATTAATTTTTGGGGCCCTTAAAGTAGGATGCACCCTATATTTTGGTTCTCAATGAAAATACTTTCATTAAATATAAAGGGGCTAGGGGGGTATGCTTGAAAATTGACACTGAAGTGATTGTTGGTTTTGGATAAACTGGACATAGTTCTAATTCAAGAATCTGTGGGGAAACAGGATTTAATAGTTCGAGCTCTTAAGAATATGTTAGCATGGTGGGAGTTTCTATCACTTGATTCTATTGGTTTGTCTAGAGGATTAATCTCTAGGTGGAATGGAAACATTTCCCTTATTAACTCTTTTGTAGTCCCCTTAGGTCTCTGCATCAAAGTGTTTTGCAAGAGTCTAGGAGTGACTTTCTCAATTTTTACTGTTTATGGGCCCTACGATAGTAAGATTCCTTTCTAGAGGAGGATTATTTATTCTAAGCTGCTTATGAGGCCCAACTTGATATTGGGGGGATCTTAATTTCACTATCATTCAAAGAGAGGTTTAGGGCTCTAATGCTTGTGTGGATAACTTGCCTTATTTTTCTCTGTCTTATTTTGATTAGACAGGTCTGATGGACCTAGAACCAATTGAGTTGAAGCAGACTTGGTGCAATAATTGTTTAAGTGATTAAGGGGTCTCTAAGAGGTTAGACCGGTTTTTGTTACATAATGATGTTTTTCACTTGGCCAATTGATTCAGATCCTAGGTGGAACCTATTAGGTGTTCCAATCATTTCCCAATATTCATTGAATTAGACCATGACAATCCAAAGTTGGGATCCCATTTCAAACTCAACCTAGCATGGGTGTTGGAGAAGGAGTTTTAGTCTTTGGTTAAAGACGGTTGGAAGACTTATAACCCACCCTTGGAGGAGTTTGCTAGTTTCCAATTTGTTTATACTTTGAAGGATTTCAAATCGAAAACAATGCCTTAGGAAAATGAAATGCATAAAAGGAGAGGTGCGCTAATCAGGGATATGGAGGGAGATTTGGAAACTCTCATTACTGGTTCGGATGGTTGTATACTGGGAGAAGAAGATATGATAAATATTTGGAATATGGAGGCTAGGAAGGATAAATTACTATTGGATGAATAAATTGAGTGGTAGATTAAAAGTAGAGAAATGTTGATTGAAGCTAGCGATATGATTTTTTTTTTCACAATTTCGCAAGCCATCATAGAAGCAAGAATTATATTTGGTAACTTTCATATGAAGAAGGGATAAAAATTAGTAACTTCTTTGTTGCTAAGTTGGGGGCTCATTTTTTCACAAATATTTTGAAAAATCCCATTGGTGCCAACATTGAGGATGTCATTAAGGTAGTCATGCTCTTTCCCAAGTTGATCACTGATTATGATAATGAATTTATGTTCAAAGAGGTCACTAAAGAGGAGATTAAATTAGTTACCAAATCTTTTAAAAAGGACCACAACTTGGGTTCTGTGGATGTACGATAGAAATTTTATTGCTTTCTTCAACTTAATAGGGGATCGCGTTTTAAGGGTAGTGAAAGAGATCTAGCTTTTCGGAAAAGTTCCAGGTAACATCAACTCTAAATTCATTGCACTCATTTAGAAGGTGGATTTATTTGATTATTTTGATGGTTATAGGCTCATTTCCTTATGTAATTACATGTAAAAATCCATTCTGAAGATAATTGTTGTAAAACTAAAGGTATTATTGTCAAAGTGTATCTCTTCTAAATAATTTGGCTTGTTAGATGGTCAATTAATTCATGAATCCATTGGAACAACCCAGGAAGGGGTACACTCTATCACACCCTCTTAATTTTTTTTACTGTGATTAAGCTTAACTTTCCAAAAGATTTAGATAGAGTCTAATGGTTTTATCTCCATTTGATGCTAATCCACATTGGTTTCACCCTCCTGATGGTGAAGTGGATTATGGGGTGTGTGATTTCTACTTCTTTTGCAGTTCTTATTAATGGTCCAACCTCGAAATTATTTAATACTTACTATGGTCTTCGTTAAGGTTGTCCCTTGTCCCCGTACATTTTTCTCCTTTCTGTATAAGGACTTAGAAAGGTTTTGTTGACAACTAAAAGGAAAAGGAAAATCCAGGGAGTAAAGGTTGGAAGGACCAAGGACTTGAGCCACCTAATTTTTGTATATGATGTTTTATTATTATGCTATGGTTCAAATAGAGAATATATGTAGGTTAAGAAAATTCTTTCCCTTTATTGTATAGCCACATGCATGGATATAAATGATAATAAGTATTCTATGTATTCAAATGGTTTACATAACCCTATGGGTTTGATACTTAACAGGGGCTTTGCTTTTCAACACAAAGATATGGTTGATGGGGTAAAGTATTTGGGATTTGTTTTAAAACCTAACAACTATGGAAATGTTGACTTGTTGTGGTTGATGGAAAGGACTGAAAAATAATTAAATTCTAGTGCAATAGATGGATTTCTTGGGGAGGAAGAATGGTGATAGTCAAGGTGGTGCTGGAGGCCATTCCATTGTTTTGGCATACTTTAGCTCATATTCCAAAGGGAATTTTGGATAAAATTAAGAAATTGTGTTTCAATTTTCTGTATATGGGAAGTAGTGAATAGAAAGGTACGCACTTGGCTAAGTGGAAGAGATAGTTATTCCTCAGGATAAGGGTAGTTGGGGCTTAAACCATATTCATCTTTTTGGTAAATGTTTTTCTTCCAAGTCTCTTTGGAATGTTATTAACAAGGATAGTTTGTGGGGTATCATTCTAATTGATAAATACATTTATCTTGATTCTATGTTGGATTGGATAAGGAAGGTCGACAAAAATAATCAAAGTGTATCTAATTAGTGCAAATATTTGACAAAATCATTCCCAATTCTTCGTAAATTATTTTCTTGGAAAGTCAAGGATGGTTCACATGTGAGAGTGGGTGCATATATTGTAATGGGTTGTGGCATAAAAATATCCCTTCCTAAGGATTTTATATGACACTTTCAGGTGATTGGGAGGTGTACTCTTAATCTAGTTGCTAACCCTTTGGAGTCCACTGGGTGGAAACATGGTTGGTTGACTACTCCACAACTTGACCTTTCTATTGGTCAATCACAATATTGGAATATATTTAGTTTTGAATTAGAAAGGGCCCATATTAGACTTATCTAGGAGATCGATTCTCCGATTTGGGATTATAATAAAGCTGGTGGATCATACTCATTAAGACTTGGATACTAAAATCCTCGATGACGCAAATGTGGAGAAAAAGTCATGGTGGAAAAAACTATGGTGAATCCAAGAGCCTCCCAAAAGTAAATTGTTCACATGGCTAGTGCTCTACAATAAGGTTCCCACATGGAAATCTCTATAGAAGAGGAATACCTCAGGTCCAGGATTTCATTATCTTTGTAGAAGTAGAGAAGAATTATTCTATCGTTTGTTTCTTTTTTATGAATAGTATCATCAGGTTGGTCAGAATTCGAATTCATGCTCATAATCCCAAATTTATCGATTAAATACAACCTAAATGACTATTTTTTATTCTAGTTTGAGAACAAACACTTGAAGCCACTTAGAATGGTTCCTTTGGTTGTCATATGGAGTATTTGTTCTGTGAGGAATTCCCTACTTTATGAAAATAATTTCCCTCCCTTGAAAGTGGCTACTCAGGTTCATGATTTTCTTATGGCTTATAATTTCAAGGCCAATGAAAAAAATGTTATATATCCCTTGTGGATATTCCAATTGAAAAATATCATGCTTTGGGTTTTTTCAATGGAACAAGTCAAGGTCCAGATCAAAGATGTCCATACTACATTTTTAACCTTTAGGGGGGGTTGTCTACTGCCCCCAAAAGTGACTTTTGGTGGCATTTTTGGCATTAGAGGCAATTTTGACAAAACCATCCCCAAAAGCATCAATGTTAAAAGTGTGGGATTTTAGGGGCGGTTCTAGAAGAGATCTAAATCACCCCCAAATTTACTTTTGGGGGAATTTCTAAACCCTCCCCCCCTCGTAGATACCTGCGAGGGTGGTTTTGAACCCCCCCACCCCCACCCCTTGAAATCCTTGTTACAAACCTATGGAAGGAGTTCTTAACCCCCCTCTTAAACCCCATCTTACAAACCTATGGGTGTAGTTATGAATCCCCCTCTTACAAACCTATGTCGAAGGTTTTGAACCCTGCTCTTAAACCCCATTTTTCAAACTTATGGGGGGTGTTTGGAACCCCCCTCTCAAATACCTACCAGCATAGATCCATCTTAAACCCGTATCTATCAAGCACCGAGAGGGACCCAATTTCTTGAGGTGTAATTTAGTTTTTAAATTATAAACTCAAGAAATTTGATCCCTCTCTTCCTTAATAGATATAGGTTTATATTTTATTTTTTTATTTTATGGGCTGAGATAGATTTTTTAAATTACTTATAATTTTTTATTTTATGAGCCGACTTGAATTTTTTTCTTTACTTTTGATCTTTGGTAATGTAATGTTATGTTACGTTACCTTACCTTACCTTACGGGACAAAATATCTCCCATAATGGGTTGTAAGCACCTCGTTACTCTTGGTGCAATGAGGGAGGTTTTGAACCCCCATCATAGTAGCATACAAGGGGACTTTTTAAATAGTGACATATGAAAGTGGTTTAGAACCCCCCCTTGTAGGAACATACAAGGGAAGTTCCAAACCCCCCTTGTAGAAACATATGAGGGTGTTTAAAAACCCCCCTCATAGTAACATACAAGGACTGTTATGAACCCCCCTCATAGCATCTTATAAGGAAAGCTTAGAAAACCCCTCATAGTAGAAGACAAAGATGATTTAGAACCCACCTGAGAGAAACATACAAAGACAATTTGAAACCCCTCTTGTATAAAAAATGGCTTATCATTAATATAAATCATCATAGAAAAATATTTTATTAGATATACATTTCAAAATCATTGGGGCACGGAGGAATCAAACCACCAACCTCTTGCTTGTAAGGTAGGCGCTCTTCCATTGAGATAACAGTACCCTTTAAGAATTGGGGAGTGGAGAAATATTAACACCCATATCACATCATTTGTAATTCTAATAAAAGACAATAAGATCCAAAAACAACCATGCCTAAAATCCAATTTGTTATCTCAAACACACTAATAAGCACAAAAATATACCATGATCAGAAAATAGAACAAGATAATGTAGTGTTGCATACCTAATAACCTGAACTTGAGACTTACTCACAAGGATATTCTTGTGTGAAACAAAACAATATTATACTTTTAATAGCTCCATAAAAAAATTTCATCCCCAATCATGTTCATCTTTTCAAAATAGATGGAGTGTATCTAAAAAACATTTATGAGATTTTCAAAAATATAATATAACAGAATAAGGACTTCCTAGAGCATAAAAAAACTTAATAAAACAACTAATCAATATACCAAAAGGACAACAATTATGTGACTATTTAGAATTGTTTGGAACCGTGTTCACTACAACAATCATAAATTGTACAAAATGGCTTAGTTCCCTCTCTTGCTTGCTAGAAACTCCTTTCAGCATTTGTCCCCCGCCAAAAATTTACACAAGGAATGCAGTAAGGATAAACAAACCTTTGTACTGGAAGCATAAATGAACACCATCAAACTGGTATATGAGAGATCCCTATCATCTAATAACAAGATAAAAGTGAACAAGAGAAAAATACTACACATGAAAGGAGAACCAAATCAAAGGGAAACTACTTATATTAACTAAGCAATGAAAGCAATGCGTTAGAAGTAGGAGGAGTTGGGTTGAAAGTTGACCCTAGACTATCTATATTCCATACAAAAGAGTCGGAGAAGGAAATATCATATACCATTAGAAAAGGAACAGGTTGAGGAAAATGTTCATAGGGGAAAGAAAACATCTATCAAAGAGGCCCTTGGAGAGGAAATGGCCTCTCAAGAGTAGAAGACATGGTATGGCTATCAAACAACAAAAGGGATTTGGGGATGTCCTTGAAATAAATGTCCCTAAGAGAATGGTTCATAATTCTAAACTGGATGTGCCTTTTATTTAGGAGACCATCTTAAATATTCATGATGTTGTAGGTCCACTCCAAGCCAAACTTTAGGGTTGGGAGTTTGTTGCAAGCAATGTTAGTAAGGGAAAATTTGTGGGACTCACAATAGGCTGGAAGAAAACATTCAAGTTAAACTCACTTCTTCTTGGATTCCACCACCATATGCATTGTAATTGTGATGGAGTTCAAAAATATATTATTTGTGTTCATTTGTATGGTCCTTCCCACAATAGAAAGGGTCACTTGTTAAAGATTATGAATGACATTTATTTCCTTTACCAAATAGTTGTAGGTGAGGAATTGGACCTTTATTTAAAATAACTGATGTTTGAGGTGAAAATGGCATACTCGATTCCCTAGCAGGTTTCCTTGCCACAATAGAAAGGGCCACTTGTTAAAGATTATGAATGATGCTTCTTTCCTTGACCAAATAGTTGGAGGTGAGAAATTGGAACTTTCTTTAAAATAACTTATGTTTGAGGTGAAAAGGGCATACTTGATTCCCTGGCAGTTTTCTTCTATCACTCATTTGGAGGGAATAGTCTAGTTGATGTTGGAACCTAAGGACCTAAAACCCACTTGGAGGAATTAGAGGTCAAGAAGAGATGTTATAGAAAACAAATTGGATAGATATCTTTCCTTTGCTAATAATTTGATAGAATTATGGAGGTTGGGTCATGGGTAGGTGCAAATGGTACAAATTTGATGCTAAAAATCCACCCCTCACCTTTTATTTTCAATGCATTTTGGTTCAGAAATAAAGAACTTGAAGATCCAATTATCAAGGAGTGGATACCATGTGACCCATGTTCAGGAATCTATGCCATGATGGCCTTCCATGCCAACCTTAAAATGATCAAACTTATCACAAAGGATTGTGTCAAAATCCAAAACAATCAAAACTAGATCAAGATGGTAGAGATGCAAGACAAATTGGAGTGAAACTATGATGAGCTTAAAAAAGGAACTATTACTGAATAGTTTATATGAAGCTTTTAGTTGGCCAATTTCAATATTCCATCCTACTAAATCTATCACAATTCATAAATTATTTAGCTGGTATCTAGAGAACACAAGAAAATGCCACTATTAACTAAAAAAAATATTCGCAATATCTAAATATTACACGCAATAAAATGATTGTTATATAGAGAGCTCACTCATCTTTCCTAAACCATTCTATATGTTTCTCATGATCCTTCTTAGCTAGATCTATGTTGCTATTTCTTTGTGCCTTGCCAATACTCTGAGCTTGACATGATTGAATCATCCATCGATGTCACTTGTTTTGATGTCATTGATTGCTTACTACTCACATGGTAGCACCCATTTCCAACATTATAACTATCACTTTCGATTACAAGGATGATTTTCCCATTGGAATCTCCATTTGGAAATGTTGAGATGTCAATGGATTGGTATGTAGGGGGATTAACACATTTTTGAGATGGTAAAAATATAATATCATTTTTGTAAGGTGTATTCATGTGTTTAGAGGTATACAAATTTAGTGAAAATGATTATTGCATCGATATAATCCTCTAGATAATATTGTTGTTGTGTCCTTTAGCTTTCTACACCATCAAATACAACCTCTTAAAAAAACTAAATATAATTGATGGGATGTCTTTGTACAATTCCTTGATCACCCTTGCTCTTGTGTATGCATCCTTTATACCTTGCTGTAACCCATTTCTCAATCAAATTTAGGAAGTTGGATTGAAGGTAATTTATGTTATGACTTCTAAAGTTTACTTGATTTTTTTTATTGAGTCATAGTTAAGGAACAATGTCCTATGTATTAATCTATTTGAACGATGAATCAAGTTGAAAGTGTTGTAGATCCATCTGTTACATATCCATGTTCGATAGGTCTATTAGAAGTTTTTTGTTGTAGATCCACTTGTTACAAGTATGTTTGTTGTAGATTTGTCTATTACAGGGTTGTTACAAGTATATTGTTACATAGTTGTCCTCAATATGTTCATTACAAGTTTGTTTCTGCACATCCACATGTTACATGTTTATGAGTTCTAAGGGATAGCCCTGGTTTCTACAACTTATATAAAATAAATAGACTTGCTACATCGTAGTAGCCAGAAAACATAACAATTGAGGATGCGTGTGCTGCTATATAAATGTTGAGGATGAGTAATACAATTCCTTGGTCTCTCGTAAAATTGTTGGCTTGAAAATTATGTTAACTCGACAACCAAAACATTGTTTGATTATAATAATGAAGTCTTTTCTGAATGACTAATAAAGATCTGTTGTAGAGTACCTTGTGGATGGTAGACAATGAATATTGCTTCATTAAAAACTATTGCGGGCCTAGGGATTAGTGAGTAATGTTCCCAAGACCCATTTTATTTTTATTGTGCTAGGATTTTTGTAAACTGCAAAAGTGTTCTATGGATTATAGACGTATAGATTTCATTACAGTTAAGTTGAATTGTATAGTTCTATTTTTCATTTATAGATATCTTTAACAAATATTCAAGCAACAGGGAGCACATTGATCAGCATCTCATTTTTAAGGGGATTGTGCCATGTCATAAACATGATAGGTATTATGACACTAAATAAAATAGTTATTACAAAAAATGGTTTACAACACATGATCTAATATTGGAATGGTTAGATAAAAGTATGAGATAAGATCATATTGGTTACTAAATGGAATAAAAAAATCATATTTGAAATCCATGGCTTTTGAAAGGGTGGTTTTGATAATTTGTAGAACAGTTTGAGACAACAATATTGATAAGAATATGTATAAATCCGACAACAAAAGTGGTGATGCATTCAATAGGAAGATGGAAATAAAGCACTTATCAACATGCATATAGTAGTATAAAAGGTATCCTTCTTTTTTTCTTTTTTTTTTCTTTTTTTTTTTCTCTGAATGTACATATGTCTGTAGTTGTAATAACATATAAAACAAGAGAATTGTTCAGAAGTGATATCCTAAATTTCATTGTTTCAGGAAGACTTGGTATGATAGTTTTAGTAGAAAATATCAGCCACTAGAAATTTGAGTAAATAGACAAACACCTAGTATTTAGCTAAGGTTAGGATAAACTAGTATCATTTGAGAAAAATGTGAAGGATGTCTATCCAACAAAAGTGAAGTAAGACTACAGGAAAAACCTCATAATTAGCTCTCACGTATTGAGAACGCTCGTAATCTAGTTCTTAAGAATTCATCCTAGGCTCTGGAGACACAAAAGGACACAACATGTTCCATGACACTCACAAAGTTAGGTTAAACAACCAATCATCTAGATGTCAATCATTTTGATCAACCCACCCAAGCAATCACTCTTGCAAAAATTATTGTAGCTGCAGAAGAGAATCCTAACCTAGTTTCCATAATCCATTAAATGAGAAACTGTGCTTAAAAAATTGAGGGCATCAGATGACAAATCTTGGAGTTTATGCAAAAAAGGTACTTAGACATAGGAATAGAAATTCAAGCCATGTTGATGTTGGATACACTACAATGTTATTAGGAATCATGTTAATGTTTAATAAGGTATATGAAATGTCAAATTAGTGTTAATTGAGCAGAATTAGCTTAAATTGTTAGTAGTTAGAAGAGTTTGGTAGACCAAATCCTAAACATGTTGGAATCGATTTAATACTGAGAAGGGGGGCTAAATCAGTATTATTGCAGTTATCAGCAATTTTTACCTTCTTTAATAGATTAGCCTTAAATTTAATATTGACATTTTAATTATGCATCCAACATAATTAAAACATTCATCCACATATGCACCAAGACAAAGAACACAGAACAAACAAGATTTTAACGTGGAAACCCAATCGGGAGAAAACCAAAGAATGCTCTTTTGTAAGCACCGACTTCCTGTGTTCACCAGCACCAACCGGAGTAGGCACCGACCCCATGGTTTTACAAGCTCCGGCCTGAAGGAAGAACCAACTCCCTGTGTTCTACATTATTAACTGGAAGGAGGCTACAACCACCTGCTCCTTTCCCCATCTTTCCTCCCATATGAACAATATAGGATGTTTCCTTACTGAAATTCCAACTCGCACACACTTTTGGTCTTCTAATATTAGTATTGTTGTGTGATACCTTCGTATGCAGATGATTCACTTTCACTATGCGGAATACAACACCTAACTTCTCATTCCACTCAATTATTCACTTATGTTGATGACTTACATCATGTACTGTGTGCTGCTGATCCTGCATTTTGCATCACAGTTCACATTGTCATTCTGCTAATGTGCAACTGCAATCACCAACTGATATTGTTCTTTCAATTGATAGCTTGATTTTATCATATTATGCATCAGTATCAAGTGGAATTGGGCACTAACTTAGATGTGTCTATTCAGTTTAAGTGCTACAGTCCTTTAGACAATCTGTGACATGTTGTGCATCATATGATTCATCCTTTTGGTTTAACGTACTTTCCTAAGATTATCCTCATCATGATGCAAATACAAGATTCTTCTGTTGTTCTATCATCGCGCATCAGATGGACTTCCTTGCTTCACACACTTCATGTTAGCCTTTATGCATCAACAAAACTTATGTGCATCTTCTGATATGTCTCAATTATGTCTCTATGCTTCTTAATTTAACACATCTGTGACTGTCTTCATGGTGCTAAAAATAATGTCATCCGGGCCTCATGCACTTGCTCATACTTCAATAATTCTTCCTTTCAGTATTTGTGCACCTGTCATATATCTACAACATCATTCTGCAAACCATCAATATTTCATTATGTTGCATGTGTGCACTCGGCTCCTCGGTAGATCATGTTGTTATGTCCTTGATCCCTTGATGCCCTGAATATAAATCTATATCTTCCTCTTGAAGCTCTATAGCCTTACCATCTGTTGGTCACCCTATATGTAAATTAATTACAACTAACACACATGATGCTCAATATGAATTGTCAACCCAGGGAAGTCTTTTATTTCAATGGCAATAAGCACAGTCTATGCATAAACATTTCAAGTAGCTGATTAAATGAATGGAGATAAATGTTCCTACCTATCTGCTTAGCCAACTCTTCTCATGGCTAAAACTAATCTAACTTATCCATCTAGGAATTCAAAGTACAATTACCTTCCTACAAATATCAATCGAGCAGTTACTGATCTAGGAATAAAATAAACTAGACTTACTTTTGCAAGAAGTTATCCTATAATTATCAAACTGCAGTATTCAATCTCTATTGATCTAACTCATCTAGCATCTACTGTAACTCAATCATAATCGGTCTAATCTAATGAACTCAAGAAAGATAAAACAACAACCAGAACTAGAAGTAAGCTTGAACTCTAATTTGATTAATATTGGAAATTCTAGAAAGAATAAATGACTGAAAGAAATTAGAGTTGAGCTTGGCTGTAACAACTGATCTAACACACCATGCATCAAATAAACTAACCTACACAGTCGACTGTCACACCACACAGTTGCAGCTATTCAGGATGCAATCATAAACTACTAGAAAAGAATGCAATTATCATTTCAATGTTGCAGCTCACATTAACAAACCTAATGCAATTCCACACCACACAACATAAAAGAAATTAAACTACCTACTTAACTCGGCTATCTCTGTGAGAAGGTGGGCCCTAGCATTCTAACAGAGATGTTGAATATTAACACAAATTAAACACTCAGATATAAGAAACTCTGCTCCTTGTATTAAGAATGATGAAATTACAGTCACAGCTCTTTGTCTCAGCTTATACAATTAGAAATTCTCCAACCCCGGGCTCAGAACGCCTCTTTACATTTATACCCCATGACATGAAATCGTTACACCAAAATATCGGGCAGCTATGAATATCTACGATCTTCAAGCTGCTGATTTACAATGGAACTGTTACAACCATAAGTGATCTTGAATAAAATCGTTGCATTCAAGCCTGAGCAGTTGCACGTTGTCGCAGCATAGAATAGATTCGAGCTGATTGGACTAGTTGGTACTCGGATGCTCTGTTGTGACTCAGACACAGCTGGCCATGTGGAGGAATGCTCGAACTGTTGCAGCGAATTGTGGAACCGAACTCAATAAGGGACAACTAGCACCACATATGCCTCTTCTCCAAAGGTCTGCGGTCTTGTAAAGGCTTCTGGGCTATCTTTATCAAATTAGACAATATTAGCACAACCTTAAAAGATAGAGTACAAAACCATAAAAAAATCAGGCATTAATTGAATAAAACAATAATAGATTATACATGTTGCAATCCATGCTTTGCTTGGGAAAATATCTACTTAGATCAAGGAATGGTAAGGAAAAACAGGGAAAAAGGTGTAGATAGGTGTAGGAAAAAAGGGGCTATTTTGGGGCCCAACATCTCCCCCCAGCTATCCAATTGCATGTACTCATGCAACAACCAACTAATATGAGTCTGAATCTAGTCCCCGTTTATGCTGAGAGGAAAAATTGAAGGAAATGTCAGCTTCCTTGCCTGCTTCCAAAAACCCATTCCAAGCAACCCAATATTCCCAGCACTGCTTCTCTTCTTCCTTAGTCAATGTATAATTATCCTCGTACAGTCCTCCTGGCCACCATATGAGTGGAAATTTGAACTTGTGTCCCAGACAGTGTAACCCACAAGTTCTCATGCAATTGACATACCCTGCTACCCTGGGAAGAGCTTGTTTAAAATTCTTAAGGCAGTAAGGATCCCTCTTCTTCAAAGTTGGAAAAGAATTCTACCACCTTTGCTTTCTACCCTTGTGAAATTGAAACACAACAGATCTATTGAACAAGTAAATTAGTTACAACAGATGCATAAAGAATAATATGTGTAAACAGTGCAAGAGAATTGCAGCAGTGCTCTATTGAACTCTGAAGTAGAATACAATACAATGTGTAGTCACAATGACTGAATACTTTAAATTAACCAAGGAGGTCATTTGAATATACTGCATGGAATAACTTGGCTCCACTAGGAGTCCTCATCATCAGATCAGTGAAGTCATCAATGCACTAGTAACGGTCAACCAGGTGTCAAACTAAGTCTAACTGAATGTAGGTATTGTAACTGGCACGTGGAGGCACTAATGTAGGGAAGGAGGGTCATTGGAGGGCACATGGGGAGCTGACTAGAGTCAAAATAGGCAATCTACTCTCACTGGGGGTCCAACAGAGTGTTTCAGTTAGTTAAAAAGTCAATCAATCCTCAAATCAAGGAGAGATCCACAAATAACTCAACTAACTGAAGTGTAACTGAGTGGTAGGTGAAGAAGGGCGCCTTTCTCAAGTGGTAGGTGAAAGGTGGGTGCATCACTGACTAGGAGGGCTAAAAATGAGTGGAAAGAAGCTCACAGGGCTAGCAAACTGGGGACTAGGTGCTGGAGGACACCTCACTGATGACTGGGATGCTTGCAAAATTGCATGATATGCATGTTGAGATATTGTAACTTCTAAGAATATTATATTTGTACTTTATTATTCTGGAGATGTTTCATTCCTCCGTAGAGATCTTATTGTATATCCGGAGATGTTTATTCATTCGTCGGAATGTGGTAACTTGGGTTATTAGACCTCCCTAGTGGGGTCGGCCCAGAGTCAGTTGTATGGGGTGTTTAAGTCCCCTATTGGAGTCAGCCCAATCAACATTATGTTGAGTGGTTAAGTTGGGGCTGACCTAGTTAAGGTTAAAAGACAAGTGAAGTAGCGTATAAATAGAGGAGGTGTGTTCCTCATTTAACACACACTCACTTGTGAAACACACAAAGGGGAGGTATAGATCTGCAAAGGAGGAGAAGGAGCTCATGTTTGGGGATTACATACTTGTATTTTTTGGTCATATATATTCAGGAAGCTTTGCTGGGTTTTCTACCCCATGAGGGTTTCCCAGGATAAATCCGTGTCTCTTTTGTTTATGTTGTGCTTGTTGTTCTTTTAGTGATCCTATATATGTTATTGTTGTGAAATGGAATGTAATACTGATGTTATATATCTTAGCATATTTAAGCTTAAAATGGTATCATATCTATCCTTAAGGAAGGCAATGTATGGCACTTACGACACTTGTCTCACTTGCAACAATTTGAAAGTTAGGGTTTTGTATACCAAAACCTAGTCATCTTGGAACCTTCACTATAAGTCCATTTTTGCGAAGGTTCAAGATCTAAAATTTTTACAGGCCAAATATAACATCCCCTTGTACCTTGTGTCCGAAGCTCAGCCTCATATTTGTTGTACTTTTTGATTTATGATCCATACAAGTTAGGGTTTCTGCCTCTTTCAGAATGCAGTCCTAAATAGGTGACCTAGGGAAAAAGGTCATATATCAGGCTAGGAAGCTCCAAATGAAATTATGTAAAAAGTGGCAGTTACAGAATGTACTTTAGTTTGACAGGTCCTCTTTTCAAAGGCCGAAGTTGAAATAGTGACATGTGGCACTCCATACAAGTTCGCTATGTTGTTTCATCCCATAAACAGGTCATGTTGCGACACTTGGAATAAATCTCTCTCAGAGAATCCATTAAAGTTCAAACCTATGGGGTTGGAAATATGACAAGTTAGGATACCACAGGTCAAATTTTCATACCTTGCAGATCCAAAATTTCATAGATGCACCAAAAACAATACAACACATCTGAAATGGCTCAATAGAGGAAATCGAAGAAGAGGAGGAAGAAGCTCTCACTTAGGGTTTTTCCGTTTTTAGGTTTGAAAGGACCTGATACAATGTTGGAGACACCTGATACAACATTGGAAGCTTTGATAATGTATTTGGAATCCATTCATCATAGATATTGATCCTCCATCAAAATGTTGTGGGAGGAAGGAGATTGAACATTAGGGTTTCCAAGTAAGAAGAAACCCTAGCAAAGTTGGGAGAATCATAGGGAAGCAATAAAGGAGGTTTAAATGGCACTGATATTTATCATCCTAGCACCATGAACCTATACAATATGTTTTACAAGTAATCTACCTTGGATGGTTAGGGTTTTACCCCTATAGAGAAGACTACTTGTCAGGTATGACTTGAGAAGACACAGGCATGTTTTGAAATTTGATTCTTGATTAAGTTCATAATATGTTTGTCTTCATGTTATTGAGGTTAGTATAATTGGTTGATAATGAATGCATGTGAGTGATAGAAGACATTCATTGATTAGGGTTATGACACTTATGATTGTACTAATGCACCTGTGAGGATGATGTTGTCTGCTAACAAGATATAGGCACATCAAGAAAGACAAATCAAGTTCTATGACCATGATAACATGAAGACAAAGACTCATCCATAGTATTTGATCACATAGAAGCTCTACTTATGAGGTATGTATGACTTTGTTCTACTATGATTAACTTATGAGATATGCAGGTTCTAGCACAAGGTCTCTAAATCATTGAAGAGAACAAAGAAGATATTGTTTGGGTATGTTAAGACATAACCAAGCATGATAATCCAAGTATGTTTTCCTATATCAAGTTAGAATCCTACTTTGTGTTAGAATCTTAGGTAAGTATACCTGTGTATGAAATGATCATAACCATGCATACTTAAGATTATTTAGAATCATAATGTTTTGATAGTATTGAGATTATACTAATGAATGTATGATTATGTATGATTATGTATGAGATCATGAGGATGACACTAGTGCACACTTAAGCATGCATAGTGGTATAAAATGGATATAAGTTCAAAGACATATAATGATGCTATCATAAAATAGAGATCAAGCGGGAGGAAACCACACAAACATAAAAGATAAGTATTTGAGTTGTGTTAAAATTCAAGATGCTAAGACAGAAAATAGCAGCATTACATTCCATTTCACAATAATAGCATATACAGGATCACTGAAGAAACAACAAGCACAGCATAAACACAAGAGACAGAGATTTATCCTGGGAAACCCTCATGGGGTAGAAAACCCAGCAAAGCTTCCTCAATATAGATGACCAGCAATATACAAAGATGAAACCCTGAGACATGATCTCCTCCTCCACAATAGCAGACCTCTCCTCCACAAGTGCGCTATCCTCAAGTGAGTGAATGTGTATAATGAGGAACACACCTCCTCTATTTATACACTACTCTGATATGTATTTTACACAAGTACATGTAGGCTCGTATTTAACCATTAGGTTAAATACCCCATTATAACTGACTGGGCCGACCCCTCTAGGGTGGTCTAATAACCCTTTGACCCACATAACACATACAGGGCCGACCCCCACTAGGGAAGTCTAATAACCCAAGTTACCACATTCCGACGGAGGAATAAACATCTCCGGATATACAATAAGATCTTCACGGAGGAATGAATCATCTCCGGAATAATAAAGTACAAATATAATATTCTTTGAAGTTACAATATCTCAACACTCCCCCTTAACGAGAAGGATATTATAACAGCATCTGCACGAGCAAGGAGTCATCAACATCATACATGATACATCTATAAATCATTGGAAGCTTTCTCAACATCATCAGTAACTCAACCAGTTACTGGAATATCTTCAATACTGGAACATCAACATCTTCAGTACTGAGTCTTTATCTTCTGCAGCACTCAAACAGCTACAGCAACATCAATATCTGAATCCTCACGATTGTCAGCATCACCATCACACGATCATCAGCATCGTCATCACATGATCAACAACATCGTCATCTCACTATCATCAACATCGTCATCACACGATCATCAACATCGTCATCTCACAATCATCAGCATCGTCATCACACGATCATCAGCATCGTCATCTCACGATCATCAGCATCGTCATCATACGATCATCAACATCGTCATCTCACGATCATCAGCATCGTCATCACACGATCATTAGCATCGTCATCTTACGATCATCCGCATCGTTATCTCACGATCATCAGCATTGTCATATCATCTCGATCTACAGCATCTGGATCATCTCGATCTACAGCATCTGGATCATCACGATCTACAACATCTGGATCATCTCGATCTACAGCATCTGGATCATCTCGATCTATAACATCTGGATCATCTCGATCTACAGCATCTGGATCATCTCATCTACAGCATCTGGATCATCTCGATCTACAGCATCTGGATCATCTCGATCTACACCATCTGGATCATCTCGATCTACAGCATCTGGATCATCACGATCTACAGCATCTGGATCATCTCGATCTACAACATCTGGATCATCTCGATCTACAGCATCTGGATCATCTCGATCTACAGCATCTGGATCATCTCGATCTACAACATAAGTATCCTCAACCATACAAGTACATTAATCAATACATGTATCATCAAAAGTATGTATTCTCACCAATACATCTATCATCAAAACATGTATTCTTACTAATACATATATCATCAAAATCATGTATTCTCACTAATACATCTATCATCAAAAGCATGTATTCTCACTAATACATCTATCATCAAAAGCATGTATTCTCACTAATACATCTATCAATACAAGTATCCACACTGATACAAGTATACACAACAGCAGCATACCCTGCAACACACATGATCCAATTACGGGATGGTCAATCCCTCTCACTTTAGGACATAGGTCCAAGGATGATACAATCCTGATCCACTTATGGGATGATCAATCCCTCTCAATTTAAGACATCTCTCATGTCTATGGATGATGCAATCCAGATCAACTTACAGGATGATCAATCCTTATCCTTTTAAGACACCTCACCATGTCTAAGGATGATGCAATCCCGAATCAACTTACAGGATGATTAGTCCTTATCACTTTAAGACACCTTACCATGTCTAGGGACGATGCAATCCCAATCTACTTACAAGATGATTAGTCCTTATCACTTTAAGACACCTCACCATGTCTAGGGATGATGCAATCCCAATCTACTTACAGGATGATTAGTCCTTATCACTTTAAGACACCTCACCATGTCTAGGGACGATGCAATCCCAATCTACTTACAGGATGATTAGTCCTTATCACTTTAAGACACCTCACCATGTCTAGGGATGATGCAATCCCAATCTACTTACAGGATGATTAGTCCTTATCACTTTAAGACACCTCACCATGTCTAGGGACGATGCAATCCCAATCTACTTACAGGATGATTAGTCCTTATCACTTTAAGACACCTCACCATGTCTAGGGACGATGCAATCCCAATCTACTTACAGGATGATTAGTCCTTATCACTTTAAGACACTTCACCATGTCTAGGGACGATGCAATCCCAATCTACTTACAAGAGGATTAGTCCTTATCACTTTAAGACACCTCACCATGTCTAGGGACGATGCAATCCCAATCTACTTACAGGATGATTAGTCCTTATCACTTTAAGACACTTCACCATGTCTAGGGACGATGCAATCCCAATCTACTTACAGGAGGATTAGTCCTTATCACTTTAAGACACCTCACCATGTCTAGGGACGATGCAATCCCAATCTACTTACAGGATGATTAGTCCTTATCACTTTAAGACAAGTCTCATGTCTAGGGACGATGTAATCCCATCACGTACATTTTGAACCCAGTTCATGGACGATGCAGTCCTCACGTACATTTTGAACCCAGTTCATGGACGATGCAGTCCTCACGTACATTTTGAACCCAGTTCATGGACGATGCAGTCCTCACGTACATTTTGAACCCAGTTCATGGACGATGCAGTCCTCACGTACATTTTGAACCCAGTTCATGGATGATGCAGTCCTCACGTACATTTTGAACCCATTTCATGGACGATGCAGTCCTCACGTACATTTTGAACCCAGTTCATGGACGATGCAGTCCTCACGTACATTTTGAACCCAGTTCATGGACGATGCAGTCCTCACGTACATTTTGAACCCAGTTCATGGACGATGCAGTCCTCACGTACATTTTGAACCCAGTTCATGGACGATGCAGTCCTCACGTACATTTTGAACCCAGTTCATGGACGATGCAGTCCTCACGTACATTTTGAACCCAGTTCATGGACGATGCAGTCCTCACGTACATTTTGAACCCAGTTCATGGATGATGCAGTCCTCACGTACATTTTGAACCCAGTTCATGGACGATGCAGTCCTCACGTACATTTTGAACCCAGTTCATGGACGATGCAGTCCTCACGTACATTTTGAACCCAGTTCATGG
This sequence comes from Larix kaempferi, assembly GCA_027924585.1. Taxonomy (NCBI): domain Eukaryota; kingdom Viridiplantae; phylum Streptophyta; class Pinopsida; order Pinales; family Pinaceae; genus Larix; species Larix kaempferi. Next base: position 958,251 of record BSBM01001051.1, on the reverse strand, counting down.
ACGATGCAGTCCTCACGTACATTTTGAACCCAGTTCATGGACGATGCAGTCCTCACGTACATTTTGAACTAGTGGTTCCGGGATGATGCAATCCCCATCACTTTATTCTCGAAGACCATACGTCTACGGATCAATTCAGGGACCAAGGTCCGAGGATGATACAATCCCCACTTCTCGGAGACCTTACGTCTACGGCTCTCTTTAGGACTGAAAGTTCAGGGATGATCCAATCCCTTTTCTTTCTCGGAGACACCTGTCTACGGCTCACTTTAGAACAAATGTTCAAGGATGATACAATCCCCACATGTATTCTCATCAATATACTATCGATCCCGGGAACCCATACAGAACCTGATTCACACTTCTTCTTTAATTGCACCATTAAGAGAATGGTCTTATCTAGCCACTTGGAGCAAACATCTCATCATGATTCTCTTCCTCTTTCTAAGAGAATCTTCTAGCCACAAGCCTTCTATATTTTGTTTGATTTGTAAATCTTCTTGTTGAACATCCATCACTTGTTCGGTGTTCATTATTCTTCATGATCTTTCCTACAAAACAAAATTAAGTACATGATTAGTAATCCTTCATAATCATGAAATCATGATAACCTATTATGCATACAGATATCATTTATATAGTTATGCAACTATCTTGACCAATACTTTGGCACAACACTTTCCCATATCCTGTATGCATACAGTGGCTATCTAGATGCCTTCCATCTCTACCAGAACATACTATCGAGAGTGTGCACAGCTCTCAGCATGTCAGCAAAGAGGTTTCATTCTAGACAAGCAACAATGGAATGTTTGTCCAACTTACCAATCATATGCATATTAGTAGTATAATGTTCAATGCTCTATGAATGTTTGCACTCAGCATGATATGTTCTAGGAATACAAATATGCATACAAGAAATATCATTTACTATTTCAAATAACAACTCAAATACTTATCTTTTATGTTTGTGTGGTTTCCTCCCGCTTGATCTTCTATATGTCCTTTGAACTTCTATTCATTCTGTACCACTGTGCATGCTCAAGTGTGCACTAGTGTCATCCTCATGATCTCATACACAAACATTCATTCATTAGTATATTCTCAAAACATTCTAATTCTAAATAATCTTGAATATGTATAGTCATGATCATTAGTATTCAGGGTTTCAAGTAAGTCTTCTTTTACTCATGCATATTCTTGTTTGATCATAGTACTCTTCTGGTTAATTAAATCATGCATAAACCCTTGATTACTAACTTTATGAATAAGCATAACCAATCATATCAAGTATACTTATATAAGGGATCCTAACACAAGGTAAGATTCATGGGAAACATACCTGGATTAGTATACCTACTTGGTTATGTACAACATACCTAAACAATCTCTTCAATGATTTAGAGATCCTGAGCTAGAACCTGCATGTCTCATAGGTTAAGCATAATATAACAAAGTCATACATACCTCGTAAGTAGAACAAAGATTATGGATGAGTCTTTGTCTTCATGTTTTCATGGTCATGGAACCTGATTTGTCTTTTGTGATGTACCTGTATCTTGTTAGCAGACAACATCAACCTCACACAACATCATAATGCATTAGTACAATCATAAGTGTCAACACCCTAACCAATGAATATCTTCTATCATGCATTCATAATTTTGTTAAGGTTATACGAAAAATCTAAAATCAAAATTGTACTAACTGTAATAACCTGAAGACAAACATACCATAAACTTAATCATGGACAAATATCGAAACATACCTCGATGAGTCATACCTGTCGAGATCGCTTGTATTCTTCTTATGTAAGCCCTTATCCTCATCTCCCTCTAAGACAGGAACTTCTTCACTTATGCAGGTGACCAATCCATCTTCTTCTAGGATTAACTCAATCCACTTGATTTGCAAGAACTGGACCTTGATGAGCTGATCAAACTGGTATATTCAGAATTTGAAAACTGCAAAGTTTTACTCCTTAATTTTGCCTTTGAAACTTTCGGATTCACTGGACGTGACCCTGAACTGGGGTTTGATGAAGCCCACTCTTTTTCCCCATCAAAAGGTTTTATCCAAAGCTCTAAGCTTCTATTTTTCTGAGGAGATTCCAGCCGTGGTCACAGATTTCAAAAATTCCCATTTTTACAGAAGCCCTAATTTTCCACTTTTCTGATCAAAGTCCCGAACTAGGGTCTAATCAAGCCCGGCCTTCTGCCCAACCAAAAATTCTGATCTTGGTCTCTAAATTTCTATTTTGATGAGTAGCATCCAGCCGTGGTCTCCGATTACAAAAATTCCAACTTTCTTCAAAGCCCTAAATTCCGGAATCCATGAATGAAGGTACCAAAAAATAATTCTGTTTTGACAGAAATATGTACCTGATTGTTTCTAGTGTAACTCCAAAATTTTTGATCCACAGGGTCTGAAAACGTTTTCTGAGATAGCCTGACCTGTTAGCTTTCCATCCTGACAGGTCTGACCTCAATTGGATGTTCTGAGAGAGAGTTATGCCAAATGTCGCAACGTGACCTGTTTTGGGAAAATACAGGAGAGTGAACTTGTACGGCGTGCCACGTGTCACTGTTTGACCTTCGGCCTCTGAAAAAGTTTTCTGAGATAGCTCGGCCTGTTATCTTTCCATCCTGACAGGTCTGACCTCAATTGGATTCTCTGAGAGAGAGTTATGCCAAGTGTCGCAACATGACCTGTTTATGGGATAATACAGGAGAGCGAACTTGTACGGCATGCCACGTGTCACTGATTCAACTTCGGCCCCTGAAAAAGTTTTCAGAGATAGTACAGTCTGTGTACTACCTGTCACTTTTCACGAAATTTCATTTGGAGCTTCCTAGCCCAAGTTATGACCTTTTTCCCAAGGTCACCTGATTTTGACTCAGATCTGGAAGAGGCAGAAACCCTTGTCTTCCTTCAGGTTAGCTCTGATACCATGTTAAAATTCAAGATGCTAAGACAGAAAATAGCAGCATTACATTCCATTTCACAATAATAGCATATACAGGATCACTGAAGAAACAACAAGCACAGCATAAACACAAGAGACAGAGATTTATCCTGGGAAACCCTCATGGGGTAGAAAACCCAGCAAAGCTTCCTCAATATAGATGACCAGCAATATACAAAGATGAAACCCTGAGACATGATCTCCTCCTCCACAATAGCAGACCTCTCCTCCACAAGTGCGCTATCCTCAAGTGAGTGAATGTGTATAATGAGGAACACACCTCCTCTATTTATACACTACTCTGATATGTATTTTACACAAGTACATGTAGGCTCGTATTTAACCATTAGGTTAAATACCCCATTATAACTGACTGGGCCGACCCCTCTAGGGTGGTCTAATAACCCTTTGACCCACATAACACATACAGGGCCGACCCCCACTAGGGAAGTCTAATAACCCAAGTTACCACATTCCGACGGAGGAATAAACATCTCCGGATATACAATAAGATCTTCACGGAGGAATGAATCATCTCCGGAATAATAAAGTACAAATATAATATTCTTTGAAGTTACAATATCTCAACAAGTTGTTATTTGAATCTCTGAAATAGTCAATGATATTGCTCGTAATAGTTATATGCATATTATGGGTAAGTTGGACAAACATTCCATTATTCTTTATCTAGAATGAAACCTCTTTGCTGACATGCTGAGAGTTGTGCACTCTCTTTATAGTATGTCCTGGTAGAGATGGAAGGCATCTAGATAACCACTATATGCATATAGGATATGGAAAAGTGTTGTGGCAAAGTATTGGTCAAGATAGTTGAATAACTATGAGAATCATATCTATATGCATTATAGGTTATCATGTCAACATGATTTGATGATTATGAAGTATTACTAATAATTAACTTTGATTTGTAGGAAAGATCATGTGGTATGATCTACAAAAGAAGGATGATGAACACCAAAGAAGTGATGGTTGTTCAATAAGAAGACTTACAAATCAAACATACTATAGAAGGCTCGTGGCTAGAAGATTCTCTTAGAAGGAGGAAGAGGATCATGATGAGATGTTTGCTCCAAGTGGATAAATAAGACCATTCTCTTAATGGTGTAATTGAAGAAGAAGTATGAATCAAGAAATATCCTAGGATTCAATTGAAGAAAGCTTTGTACACATACCCAGGATTGATAGTCATTTGATGAGCCTAATGATCACCATGGGTGATGCGGATTTCAACCTTTGCTACAAGGTTGAAGATTGTGTCTATATACAGATGACATTCTTCTCTTAGATGGATGCAAGAAGGAACTCACCACAGAGTTCGAATGATCTTGAGGCTCATATCAGTAGACCAATTTGACGGGAGATGGCACAGATAGATATGCATAAGATCACTCAATGCAGAGTGTGAATGATGTTCAGACACAGAGGGAGAATTGATAGCTTCTTAACAAGCTTGGGATTTACCAAAAGTAAAGTTGATCCTAACCTTTACCTTAAGGTTATGGATGACGAACCTATCATACTATTACTGTATGTGGATGATCTCTTTCTGACAGGGAATGAGAAACAGATCATGGAAAGCAAGAAGAAGCTAGCTACAGAATTTGAGATGAAAGATCTCGGATTGATGCATTACTTCCTAGGTATGGAAGTATAACAAGGCCCAGAAGGAATCTTTCTCAACCAAGGAAAGTATTTGATATGTTCTAATGCAAATCCATGGCCACTCCCATGGATTCCAACTTGAATCTATTAGCTGATGATTAATCAAAGTTAGTGGATGTGACTATGTACAGACAGATTATTGGGTCATTGATGTATCTCACGAATACCGGGCCAGATATATGCTTTGCTGTGAACACCTTGAGTCAGTATCTAGTGGAACCTAGGCATGTTCACCTGATAGATGCAAAGCATGTGATCAGGTACCTAAAGGGTACGATAGACTTTGATCTATGTTATCTTGGAGATCATGGCTTCATATTGTATGGCTACACAGATGTTGATTGGGTAGGAAGTGTATTAGACATGAAGAGCACATCAGGCAGATGTTATTTTCTGGGATCTGCACAACTGAAGCAGAATATATAGCTACTTGATTTGCTAGTTGTGAAGCGATAAGGCTTCAGAAATCATTATCAGGATTGCTTGACTTGGAGATGGACCCCACTGTGATATTGTGTGACAACCAGAGTTGTATCAAGATGGATGAGAATCCAGTGTTCCATGATAATTCAAAGCACATAGAAATCCGATATTTCCATATATGGGATATGGTGCAGAAAGGAGCTATAAAGATCGAGTATGTGAGCACTGATGAGCAAGTTGCTGATGTATTGACCAAACCTCTGTCTCGAGTAAAGTTTGAGTATTTCTAGACAAGCTTGGTGTAGTTCAGAAGGACCCTCCTCAAAAGAGGGAGTGATATGGTCGATGATGATATTTGGATACTGGTATCGATTTGGATACCTGTATCGATGATGAGATTGCCTATATCGATGGTAAGGTCGATGATGAGGATACCTGTATTGATGAGGATAGTGTATCAATGATGTGGATACTTGTATCGATGATGAGGATACTCGTATTGATGATGTGGATACTTGTATCAATGATGAGGATACTCGTATTGATGATGTGGATGAGTGTATCGATGATGAGGATACATGTAGCGATGATGAGGTTACCTGTTCCGACGATGAGGTCGATGATGAGGTTACCTGTCTCGACGAGAGAGGATCGTATCATCCCCAGACTTCGGTCCTTGAATTGATCCATAGACATATGTCTTCGAGAAGTGGTCCCTAGTGGACGAGAGGGATTGTATCATCCCCAGACTTCGGTCCCTGAATTGATCCATATACATATGTCTCTGAAAAGTGGTCCTTAGAATTTGTCTAAGTAGATGTGATAGAACTACATCGTCCCTGAATAGTTGGTTCAAAATGTATGTGATAGGACTGCATCGTCCCTGAATAGTTGGTTCAAAATGTACGTGATAGGACTGCATCATCCCTAAACAGTTAGTTCAAAATGTACATGACAGGACTACATCATCCTTAGACATGGGAGGTGTCTTAAATGGATCAGGACTGCATCATCCTTGAATAGTTAGTTCAAAATGTACGTGATAGGATAGCATCGTCCTTAGACATGAGAGGTGTCTTAAATGGATCAGGACTGCATCATCCCTGAACAATTAGTTCAAAATGCATGTGACAGGACTGCATCGTCCTTAGACATGAGAGGTGTCTTAAATGGATCAGGACTACATCGTCCCTAAACAGTTAGCTCAAAATGTATGTGACAGGACTGCATCGTCCCTGAACAGTTAGTTCAAAATGTACATGACAAGACTACATCGTCCATAGACATGAGAGGTGTCTTAAATGGATCAGGATTGATCATCATGTAAGTAGATCTGGATTGTATCGTCCATAGACATGAGAGGTGTCTTAAATGGATCAGGATTGATCATCCTATAAATAGATCTAGATTTCATCATCCATAGACATGAGAGGTGTCTTCAAATGAGAGGGATTTATCATCCTGTAATTGGATCATGTGTATTGCAGAGTATGCTGCTATGATGATACTGTTGATCAAGATGATCTAGATGATGTTGTTGATCGAGATGATCCAGATGATGATATTGTTGATCGAGAGGATCTAGATGATGATACTGTTGATCGAGAGGATCCAGATGATGATATTGTTGATCGAGAGGATCCAGATGATGATATTGTTGATCAAGAGGATCCAGATGATGATACTGTTGATTGAGAGGATCTAGATGATGATGTTGTTGATCGAGGAGATCCAGATGATGATGTTGTTGATTGAGAGATCCAGTTAAGGATGTTGTCGATCGGTAGATACAGATGATGATGTTGATCGAGAGATCCAGATGATTTTGTTGATCTGGAGATCCAGATGATGATGTTGTTGATCGAGAGATCCAGATGATGTTGTTGATCGAGAGATCCAGATGATGTTGTTCACCAAGAGATCCAGATGATGATGTTGCTGTAGTTGTTCGAGTGATGCAGAACATGAAGACTTAGTACTGAAGATGTTGATGTTCCAGTATTGAAGATCTTGAAGATGTTCCAATAACTGTTTGAGTTACTGATGATGTATGAAGAAAGCTTCCAATGATTTATAGATGTATCATGTATCATGTAGTTGATGACTCCTTGCTCCTGCATATGTTGTTATAATATCCTTCTCGTTAAGGGGGAGTGTTGAGATATTGTAACTTCTAAGAATATTATATTTGTACTTTATTATTCCGAAGATGTTTCATTCCTCCATAGAGATCTTATTGTATACCCGGAGATGTTTATTCCTCCGTCGGAATGTGGTAACTTGGGTTATTAGACTTCCCTAGTGGGGTCATCCCACAGTCAGTTGTATGGGGTGTGTAAGTCCCCTAGTGGAGTCGGCCCAGTCAGCATTGTGTTGAGTGGTTAAGTTGGGGCCGACCTAGTTAAGGTTAAAATACAAGTCAAGTAGTGTATAAATAGAGGAGGTGTGTTCCTCATTTAACACATACTCACTTATGAAACTCGCAAAGGAGAGGGATAGATCTACAAAGGAGGAGAAGGAGCTCATGTTTGGGGATTACATACTTGTATTTGCTGGTCATCTATATTGATGAAGCTTTGTTGGGTTTTCTACCCCATGAGGGTTTCCCACAATAAATCCATGTCTCTTGTGTTTATGTTGTGCTTGTTGTTCTTTTAGTGATCCTGTATATGCTATTGTTGTGAAATGGAATGTAATAATGATGTTATCTATCTTATCATATTGAATCTTAATAATGCATGATATGCATGACTGCATGACAACATGATGAGAATATCCTAACACCCCCCCTCAATCTATACTATGTAGTAACAAATAAAAGATAGGTCCCTGGTAACTAGACCAAAGGTCACCCCAATACAGAAAATAATCCAAAATGCTAGAAAAAATCTAAGTGAGGAAAGAGGGAAAACCCAATGGGAAGAAAGCTCCCCCTCAAGCTGAACATAGAAGGATCTAATCTGTCTCCACCATGATGGAACTCACCCCCAACAATGAACGGAGGTAAGAGAACTTCTTCTCAGTGAAGCTCTTGGTGAATATGTCTGCAATTTGCTCGTCAGTAGGGCAATATTGCAAAACAATGGTTCTCTCATGCACAAGCTCTCAGATGTAGTGCATGTGGATCTCGATGTGCTTGGTCCTCTATCTCTAAAATGGATCCATCGAGATCTTGATAGCACTTTGATTGTCACAAAAGATGACAGTCGAAATAGTACTACCAATATCAAACTCTGCCAAAATACCCTGTAACCAAACTACCTGAATGCAAGCATTGACTGCTCCTCGATACTCTGCCTCTGCTGAAGATAAGGCAATGGCTTCCTACTTTTTGCTTGACCAGCAAATAGGCCCAGTGCCAATCATTAAAACATAACCGAAAGTGGACTTCTGATCAATACTATCACCCGCCCAATCTGAATCAGTGTACCCAACCAAATCTAGCTCAGAATATGCAGCATAGTGTATGCCAAAATGTCTAGTACTATGCACATAGTGCAAGATCCTTTTGGCTACCCGCCAATGGATCTCATGTGGCTCCTGCATATATCTTGATACACAAATCACGGCATAATATATATCAGGCCTTGAGTGTTTCAAGTAAATAAGGCTACCAATCAACTGTCGATACAATGTAGAATCTGCAAGCAGTGTAGAATTTCCCTCCTCAAGACTGATTCCTGAGAGGAATGGGAATGGGATGCCTTACAATCTGAAATATTGAATTTTTTTAACAGGTCTGAAACATATTTTTGCTGAGATATGGTGATCCCATCAAAATTGTGAGCAATCTCAAGCCCCAGAAATTGCTTTAGCAAGCCCAAATCGCTCATGTCAAAAGCTAGATTTAAAGCAGTTTTTAACTTGTTGATTGAAGCAAGAGTGCTTCCAGTTATTAAAAGATCATCAACATAAAGAACTATAATCAGCAAATTACCTTCAGTTTGCTGTAGGTACGTATTTGGATTTGATTTGCACCTTTCGAAATTCTATGAAAGAAGGAAGGAGTCCATCTTTGCGTACCAAGCTCTTGGGGCTTGTTTTAAGCTATACAATGACTTCTTCAATCTGCACACTAATGTTGGATCTGATATCTATCCTTATGGATGCTTCATGTAAGTCTATTCTTTCATATCTCCATGGAGAAATGCACTCTTCACATCCATACGGTGCACTTCCCAGTTCTTGGATGCAGAAATAGCCAAAACAAGACAAATAGAATCCATCTTTGCAACCGGTGCAAAGGTCTCAGTGTAGTCCACTCCTTGTACTTGGGAGAAACCTTTTGCAACCAACCGAGCTTTGTATTTGTAGGTTGAGCCATCAGCAGGAACCTTTGTGCGATAGACCCATTTACATTGGACTAATTTCCTCCCAGATGGAAGAGAAACTAGCTCCCATGTAGCATTCTTTTGAAGAGAATTGTACTCTTCATCCATGCTAGTTTGCCATCTCGGATCTCGGTGGGAATGATAATATGATTTAGGATCTTATCATCAAAAAAAATTTCTCAGATAGTAAAGGATCAAAACATGAAAGAGCCATACCTTCTCTTTGAAAGTCTGCTCGAGTTCTCCTTGGATCGGCAGGATTTCCAATGTTTGAACTAGCAAAATTGAGAGTATTTTGGGCCCACTTTGGCAATTGTTGGGACACATTTGAATGAGTTTATCATGCTCCTTTGTCATGGATTCAATGAAGGCACTTAAGGTATGCATTTTCCAATTTGGAATTGTGAGCTTTCCCGTATTGAAAATTGAAACAAAAATTGAATAATCTTTCCCAATTTTTGAAAGAATACATAGGATCAATTGTTTATCTTCTTTTTCCACTCCACATTGCTTCAATATCATAACCAAGCTTTTAAACTTAGTGAAGAAGTCATTGATGGTCTTGAAATTTTCAGGATTGAGGGAAATCAACTCATTCTCTAGCTGATAAGATCTCATATCATCATGCTTTCCAAAGAGTGTGGCAAGTTTCTCCCATTCCTCTTTCGGATTAGTCAATCCACTGAGATGGAAAAGAAGATCCTTAGAGATGTTGAGACAAAGGAAACCATGAGCTTCATCAATCTTATTGAAATATTTTTCCTTCTCTATCACTGATGTCGCTTCGACTTTTAGGCCCATGGTAACTCTGTAGAAACCTTTAGAGCGCAGCAATATATCCAGATCATCCTTCCACTGAAAATAGTTGAAGGGAGTGAAAAGATTTGATGAAGAAGTGTCCATATTTGAAGAGGAGCGAGTGCAACAGAAGGAGTGAATAACCTACAAATCACAAGAAGGGCACCTTTCTCAAGTGGTAGGTGAAAGGTGGGCGCATCACTGACTAGGAGGGATAAAAATGAGTGGAAAGAAGCTCCCGGGGCTGGCAAACTAGGGACTGGGTGATGGAGGACACCTCACTGATGATTGGGATGCATGCAAAATTGCATAATATGCATGATACGCATGCCTGCATGATATGCATGACTGCATGACTGCATGATTGCATGAATGCATGACAACATGATGAAAATATCCTAACAACCCTCTAAGGAAAGATGCTGTCGTTTGGTGATCAGGCCAACACAGGTAGAGATAACCTTTTATTGCATCTTTTTCAGATGTTGAGTCTTCGAAGGAGATAAGAAACATCTTCCATGGTTTATAAGGAAACACGAGGAGATTGGGGTTCACTCCTAATCCATAGATTGGAGTTGGCCTCATTCCTAGAGATTGTCTGGAAGGCATCTTCCCACTGCACATGATTATTAACAAAAGAGGCAAAGGCTCTCAACTAAACATCCCCTGCATATGGAATAGGACTAGAGAGAGATTCACCAAGGCATGCCATATAGTGCAAATATAATTCACCCAATAGGTACTGCTCAAGAAAATTGCTTGACAAAAAGGTCTCTACAAACTGGGAAGGGATCAACAATTGATAAGGTCTACCCTCCTATAAGGATTTTAATTTGAACAGGGTCATTTGTTCATACAGGAATACCGGGTAGGAAGGAGATGGGGCTCTTGAACTCAGTAGCTCCCGAGAGAGGGAATACATTTGGTCTTTTTCTTTTTGCATGGACTTGAATTCCTTCAACTCCTCCAATTCTTTTTGAAGCTCTTCCATTTGAGATCTCTGAAGAGTTGATTCCTCTTCCCACTTCTCCCTCAATTATTTGATAGTCTTTCTATGTTTAGAGAGAGGGACCATCCCTTCTCGATACTGATCAATATGCTTTTTCCATTTAGCTAACTCCAGCTATAACAAGGAAATATTTTTCTCCAACTATTGAATTCTTCTATCCTCCACATATTTCTCATCATCAGAATCCAAATCAATGATTTCTTGAGAAAATTGCATTATTACCTTGTCACTAGATGTCCCAGCTTCCTCATTTTGGATTGGCAATGTAACAGCTCCCTCTTCCATCGGTGTTGCAATGACCTATGCTTGTGTTGCAGTCTCAATAGTTGATTTTGAGGATGCTGGTTCTTGTGTAACAACTTCCTCTTCCCTCGGTGTTGCAATGACCTCTGCTTGTGTTGCAGTCTCAACAGTTAATTTTGAGGGTGTTGGTTCTTGTGTAACAACTTCCCCTTCCTATACTTTAACCTCGCCAGATTCCATTTGTGTTGCTGAGTTAACAAATAATTTTGAGAATACTGGTTCTTGTGTAACAGCATTCCTTTCCTGAATACCAAACTCAATAGCTTCTATCTGAGTTGCAACCTCAATAAATACCTTTAGGAATGTTGGTTCTTGTGTGGAAACATCCTTTCTTTTCAATTCAATCTCAACAACCTCAGTCTGAGTTGCAATTTCAGGAAATATCTTCAAAGACACTGGTTCTTGTGTAACAACATCTTCCTCTTGCACCTCGATATCAGCAATTGTTGTCTGGGTTGCAACTTCACTAAATATTTTCAAGGATGTTGGTTCTTATGTAACAACACCCTGTTTTTCAATTTCTTCAGATTGTTGAGGTTTTTCTTGAATTACCTCGATGTCGTCTGAAATATGAAACTGGTCCTGGCATAATTTAGTATTTCTTGATGGCTAGGATTGCATTCCTTCATCTTCCCCTAGCTCCAAATTAGGGATCAAGTCTATTTCTGGCTCATCCTCCTTCATCAGCTCCTCTGCAGGTACACTTTCTCCTTCTTGCTTTGCTTGTACAGGCTCTTGTGCTACCGGACCCAGCACTATGACTTTGTGCCTTGCAGAGAAAAATATGTCTCCACATTCTGGACATGCCATTTCTCCTTGTTCTTCATTTCCCAAAACAGGAGATGAATTTTCTAAAATATCTGCAGCCTCCACTAATGTGTTAAAACCCTTCTCTACCTGATTTCTAGTTGCTTCCTTCCATTTCTCCAATTCCTTTCGAAGCAATTGCACCTCCTCCTTTATCAGCTCATTTTTTAAAAGAAGGTTTTCACTTTGGGGTTCTTCCACAGCAGTTTCTTGTGTAACAGCCGATGATTTGGGGTATAAGATGGGAATTTCAATACCTACCCCAACTGCACATGTTGTTTCTACTATGGGAATTTCAATGTTTTCCCCAATTACACATGTTGCTTCTGTTGCTATAACAGCTCGAGTCCTTCTCTTCTTCCCAACTCCCGATGGTTGGCCTTCACTGAATTTTGTTTCTGCTGCTATAACAACTCTAGTTCTTCTATTCTTTGCTGAGGTAGATGGCTCACCTTTATTCCATGAACTTTTTCTTCTTTTCTATGACACAGGGGTTTCTAAATTTTTAGAAAGAGGCATTAATTCCTCCTCTTCAACAATAGTTCCCCCATATTTCAGGGGAGGATGTGTTCCCCTTATTTCAGGGGAGGATGCGACATCCAACACCTCCACATTTCCTCCTTATGCTGCCTCTGCCTGGTATTCTTATTCTTGCATTACAACTTCCACAGCTATAGATTCCACTGTCGCAGCTTCAACAGCTGCTCCATTTTCAGCTTCCTCTCTTGCAGCTGCTAATGATTCCATCTCCACTGCTTCAGCTACCACCCTAACTGCAACTTCAATTGGGTATGTTTCTTCCTCGATAGGGTTTGCTTCTATTGCAGCTTCCAATATCACTGCCTCATTCGCCACCGGTTCCATCATATCCCCTTCTGCAACAGGGTTTGTTGTTGTCGCAGCTTCCCCCATATTTACCTCTTCCACCTAGTCCTCTAATAATCCATCCCTCCCCCCCAGCTGAATTGGAGGAACTTTGGTCCTCATTTACCCTGTCAACCCCGCCTATTGCCACGGCAGCTGCTCAGGGTAGCCTTGGTCGAGCTACAAATTCTCCCCATGTCAAATTTTGGTTCGCAAGGGCCCGTCAGACCAATAATTTAATAAACCCATAGTTTGAGAGGGAAGATAAGGGATGTCAGGCACCCTTGACATACCCAGCCATAGTTTGCAAAGATTGTAACAGATAAAAATGCATATTTAACAATCTGCGGTGGCGTAAATGTGAAAGAGGTAAAATTCATATATGTAAACCACTTTGTACCTACCTTCACAGGAAATATATTTCTTGATGAAAGTTGCCACTTGGTTCCAAGGATTTAGCAAGGATTCCAGGGCTACCCCTCTTCTATGTGGCCGAACACCCTCTCCTGCGGCCAAAAATTCTGTAGTTGCAGTCAAATTATGGCACTTCCGACCAAACCATTAATCCCGAATCTGGGAAATCCTGTTACTTCTGCCATGATTGCTTCTAAAACATCTATTCAGATACCTCGAACCTATGAATTTGTGTTAGTTAAATTATGAGCAAACTCAAGTGCGGTTTCTACATGAAAATCATTCAACTGCTGGAAATATTCAATCCAGCCAGCTTCCTGGAAGATGGTAAAATCCGCTCTGCTTGCACGCAGAGACTCTATGCTAACAAGCTCGTGTCGTACCGGGATGATCATATTGCAAGACTGTCTGGAAATTTTGCTACAAGCATAATGTGTTACAATCTCAGACGTCGAGCTACTGCATGCAGAACGAGCAATGGATAGCTGAAGGTTGGTTTGGGTATTTTGGGAAAGGTGGCACGGTTATTTTTGGGAATTGGCACAACCATTTTTGGAATAAAAGTGGTGACAGGTTGTTGCACGGGGCAGGTCGAATGGCGGTCATATACCAAAAACTAAGGACGAATCAGACGTAGTCGCCACCTCAGCTGATTGGCTAAAGATAAATGACATGGACTAACGACAAAATATACTCATTATTGATTACTGCATTAAGTCATGCCTAATTATGGTCATGATTAAGACTCATTCCTTTTAATGTAATGCCAATCCATCGTTTTGCAAGGTGGAACCTTTCCACGATCACATTGCTGATAGGATCATCAATTCACACATGCGCCCATGAGCTGGCCATTATCGAGTGGAAAATGAAGTACATCCACATTGGCGTAGATCATCAAAATATGTGGCAGACAGGTAAGCTTTTGATGTTCATTTTGGAGGATGAAGAGCGCTAATACAGATGAGCAAAGATATAATGAAGTTCCAATGAGGAATTAGCGGAGTCACAGCTGCTAAGAATAAGAAAAATGGGCAAATTTAGCTGTTACAGCCGCTCGAAATAGGAAAAAGAGGCACTTTTAGCGGTGGTGCAGCTGCGCAAAATAGGAAAAATAGACATCTTGGCAGTGTCACAGTTGCTAAAAATAGGAAAAGTGGGCAATTTTAGTGAATGTTGCAGCTGCGCGAAATAGGAAGGATAGGCAACTTGACGGTGTAGCAGCTGCTAAAAGTAGGAAAAATGGGCAATTTAGCAGATGTTGCAGCTGTGCAAAAGAGAAATAAGCCATAAGCAGCGGTGTTGTAGCTACGCGAAATGGGAAAGATAGGTGACTTTGACGTTGTCGCAACTGCTAAAAATAAGGGAAATAGACAACTCAACAGTGTTTTCGCTGCGCAGAAAAGAGACTTGGGAAGGATCGAGCACTGTTGCAGCTGTGGGAAAAAGAGATAAGCCATATTTTGCTAAGTAACTGTTGTTGCATCATTCTTTTCTTCCAAGGATTTATTCACAGAAAAGGGGGATCAACCAGAATGCCACAATCGCTCGGCTTGAGTTGCGACTACCTCCATTCAAGTGATCTTCCATGCATAAACCTATTCAGAGTTATTAAAAAAACAAAAAACCCATAAAAACTAAAAAAGAAAATCAAATAAAAGAAAAGAAAATGATTTATTTATATACAGAAAAATTTACGCAGAATTGCAACAACCGTTTTTAAAAATTATCAAGGACAGGGAAAAGTCCTTGCTCGACAACTAGTTGGTAACCTGGATCAGCTGCTACATGTGAAAGAAATGCATCCCTTGAAACTAGTTTATGATATAGTCGCGGCCAATGACCGTTGGCAAATAATGGTGTTTTGTTTTCATTGATGGTGATCAACTGAACTGTTCCATTGTCAAACACTCTGTCTATCTGGGAGGGTCCTAGCCATCTTATATGTAGTTTGCCTTTGAAATCCCTTTTAAACTGTGAATCATACAACAGAGCCCAGTCTCCTTCACTGAATACCTTCTTCTTTATAAATTTGTCGTGCCACTTGGAGCACTGTTGTTGGATCAAGGCTGTATGATGAACTGCAGCTATGCGCTTCTCATCCAACTTGTTAAGCTGATTCAATTGGTTCCTCTGAGCTTCTGTTAAATCAATTTTTGCTTCTATGGTTGTCTTCAAAGTTCTGATTTCAACTTCAATCGAGAAGACAACATTTTTACCATACACCAACTCATATGGGAAAAAACCAGTAGTGTTGCGCCATGTTGTGCGATAGGCCCATAGTGCCTCTAGGAGTCTGTCAGCCCAATCTTTACGATGGCTTTTCACTGTTTTTGTTAAAATAGCCTCAATGACCTTATTTGTGCTTTCCACTTGGCCATTGGCCTGTGCATGATATGGTGAGGTTATTTTGTTTTGAATGTGAAACTTCTATAACAGGGCTTCCAATTTGTGAGACACGAACTGTGGTCCACCATCTGTAATGATTTCCTTAGGTACTCCAAACCGAGTAAAAATTTCTTCATACAGGAAATCAATTACAGCCTGATCATTGGCTCTGACCAAGGCTACAACTTCCACCCATTTGGTCATGTAATTTGTGCAAAACAAGATGTAAACTTTATGCTTCGAGGGAGGGTTGATAGGCCCTACGAAATCCAAATCCCATCTATCAAAAGGTTCAACTACAAGCTGTGGATGAAGAGGCATTTCATCTAATATGTTAGGCTGGTCCATCCTCTAGCAGCTATCACAAGCCTGTACATACTTTTTCGCATATCTGAACAATGTCAGCCAATAATATACCATCCTTAAAACCTTATGACATGTTCTTTTGTCATCAAAATGTCCCCCACAGGGCTCATCATCTCAAGCTTTCAGGATACTGAAAATTTCATCTTCTCTTACACATCTTCTGATTTCCAAGTCAAGACCTGTGTAGAAAAGATGTCCATCAATCCAACAATACTGAGCACTCTATTGTATAATCTTTCTTTTTTCTCTCTTCGACAGATGTGTTGGAAGCTTACCTGTAGCCAAAAAGTTAGCAATAGCTGCGTACCATGGGGAATGAGCTGATACTGCAAACAAATGTTCATCAGGGAAGGAATCTTCGACTGGTAAATTGTCATCATTATTAGTGAGTCGAGATAAAAAGTCAGCAACAACATTTTCCTCTCCTGGTCTGTCAATAATTGTAATGTCAAATTCATGTAACAGTAAAAACCATCTAGTTACTCTAGCATTCGTGATCGGTTTATTCATTAAGTATTTGATGGTTGAATGGTCAGTGTGCACAAAAGTAGAATATCCAGTAATATAATGTCTAAATTTGTTGATGGCATAGACAATGGAAAGGAATTCCTTCTTTGTAACAGTATAGTTCAATTCAACAGGGGCCAGGTTCTTACTAATGTAATAAATTGCATAGGGAGCATGACCTTCCTGCTATCCTAATACTACTCCAATGGTAGTATCTAAAGCATTGGATGAGATGTGAAAAGGAAGAGCCTAATTGGGCCCTCGTAAGATAGGTGATGTAGACAGCCTTTTCTTAAGTTCAGTAAACGTTGTTTGGCATGCATCATTCCAATCAAACTATGCATCCTTCATCAACAGGGTGAACAAAGGAGAAGCTAGTTTGTAAAAAAAATTCTATGAATCTTCTGTAATAGCCAGCATTCCCTAAGAAGCTACATACATCTTTTTGTGTTCCAGGAATTGGTATATTTTCAATTACCTTAATTTTGGATGGGTCTACCTGGATACCATCAGAAGAGATGAAGTGCCCCAGAACTATGCCCTCGCTCATCATCATATGGCACTTTTCAGTGCTTAAAGATAGTTGGCTTTGTTCACAGCGTTTCAAAACCTTTTCTAAATTATTCAATGCTTTTTCGAAACTACTACCGTATGGAGTGAAGTCATCCATACAAATTTCCATGCAGTCATTTACCATCTCCGAAAAGATCCCAATCACTACTCTCTGAAATGTGGCCGGTGCATTGCACAACCTGAAACGAAGTACCCTGTAACCAAAAGTTCCCCAGGGACAGGTGAAGGTAGTTTTGTCTTGGTCTTCTGGAGCATTCTGGATTTGGTTGTAACCACTAAATCCATCTAGAAAGGAAAAATACTTCTTTCCAGACAAGGTATCAAGGACCCGATCAATAAAAGGTAAGGGAAAGTGGTCTTTATGTGTTTCTTTATTCAATTCTCGGTAGTCTACGTAGACCCTCCATTTCCCATTCTTTTTGGGTACAATCACAAGTGGAGAAACCCACTCGCTGTCTGAAATTAGGTATATAAATCCTGCTTCCAAAAGTTTTTGGATTTCTTCCTTCACTATGTCCCTTAAGTTCGGGTTCATCCTTCGTTGTGGTTGGCACACTGGTCTAGAGTTGTTTTTGATGTAAATGTGATGAGTACACAGATTAGAAGGAATACCCTTCATATCTATGTATTCCCATGCGAAATCTCCTTTGTGTTTTTGAGAAAAGTGATCAGTTGTTCCATCTCATTGGGCATAAGATTCAGGTTAATGTTCAATGTTTCTCCTAGCTTAATTTCTACTGGGACACTTTTCAAATTTTTAAGTATTGGATTTATATTGGCATCACTGACTAGAGTCTCTTTTGTTAGATTTTCTTGTTCTGTTTCATCTAATGTACTCTTAAGAATTTGATAAACATGTTTATTCATAGACGTGGGCTTACTGATGAAACTGTTAATAATGTCATCCTTTGTTTCATCTTTAAAATTTAAGGCTCTCCCTATCGTTAATAATGGTTGAATGCCTTCCTCCTCCTCCAGATCCACCCAAAGTGGAGTTTTAGCTTCCAGGCTTGGTCGGGCTGGGGGGTATAGAGTTAGGCTCTTAATATCATTCCTGTCTGAGATGGTCATGGATCCCGACCGACAGCTGATACAGGCATCTGTTGTGGCTAACCAAGGTCTTACCAGGATTTGTGGGTGTCCCCCCAGCTGCAACTTCGGTTGTAACACCAAGAAGTCCGCAAGGTATTTCCACAAATCAACAGAGACGACCAAGTCGTCCAAGATTCCCTCAGGCTTGATTGTTGATCTGTTAGCAAGTTCTAAAATAGTAGGGGTCGGTCGAATATTAGTGAGTCCCTATTTTCTCACAATTTCTATGGTCATAACATTGATAGTTGTGCCTAAATCTACCAATACATTTGGTATCTAAGTGTGTCCTATGTGTACTGTAACAGCGGGGTTTCCAGGATCATCATACTTAGCCACGGGAGTCTTACCCATTATCAAATCTAAAAATTTTCCCAATACATGGACAGTGGGAGGATCCCTAGGATTCCGTCCTGGTTTTTTACACATAGATATCTAATGGTATTCACATAGATAGGCACGTCATGGAGGGCTTGTAGCAGTGGGATTTTGACATATAAATTCCTCAATTCTCCTAGGATATTGAATCATGGTTGCTCCACTGTTTTCTGTAGCACCAATCGTTCAGGATATGCCAGTTCTTTTATGAGCTATGTAGGTTGTGTTTCATCACGTGTTGCTCCCTGTGTTTCAGCTACTGTTTCAGTAGGAATGTCATCATCCTCAATGATGGGGATTGCTGTATGGACTGAATTCTCAAAGTGTTGATTTACTCCAGTTTCAATCAATGAGGATGGAACATCCTCAGTGATGATGGGTTCCACGACCCTCCCTGATCGTAACTATATATCATTGTAGGTAATTTGGGAAATGGAATAAGCAGGCATGTTGGAAGTCTCAAATTGATGGACTGCTTTGTTATTATTTGGGTTGGGGTTAGGTTGTGCAGGAAGTTGTGGTCGTAGGGGTGCATTCATAGGTGTGGCGTTGTTTTGGAATTGCAGTTGTAGCTACTGATACTATTGGTGAGGATACTGTTGAGGAGGATATTGTTGATATGGAGTCTGGTGATGAGGAAAATTATTTCCTAGGTAAGAATTTCTCCAATTGGGAGAACATGGAGCTTGTTGATTCGATTGTTGTGACCATGGTGTCCAAGAGTTGAAATTTTGCATTAGGTTCTGAGACGGATGCCATTGGTTGTTAGAATAATGTGAAGGTAAGTGTGTATTCATATTATGTTGAATATTGTAACTTCAAAGAATATTATATTTGTACTTTATTATTCCGGAGATGTTTCATTCCTCCGAGGCAATCCTATTATGTATCCGGAGATGTTTATTCCTCCGATGATTAATATTAACTAGGGTTATTAGACCCACCATATGTGGGTCGGCCCTGTAGTAACATTTTAGGGGTTATTAGACTTCTCCAGGTGAGGTCGGCCCCAACAGGTCTTTTAGTCAGTTGAGATTCAAGTATAAATAGAGGAGGTGAACTCCTCATTAGATCATTCACTCACTTGTGGAAGAGTGCGCACTAGTTGAGGAGATCTGCTAAGGAGTCAAGGAGAAGGAGCACATCTTGTATTTTGGTTGATCATCTTATTGAGGAAAGCTTTACTGGGTTTTCTACCCCATGAGGATTTCCCAGGATATATTGTGTGTTATCTTGTGATTGTGTTTCTATCAGAGATCTTGCTTGTCTATTTGGTTTAAACTTAACATGGTATCAGAGCTAGACTGAATAGGACATCTTTCACAAGGTAAGATCATCTCTCTCTCTCTTTGGTGAAGTTAGGGTTTTCAGCCCAAAGTTAGTATTATTGATTTTTGGTTGCATGGCTGGATAGCCCTCATCAATACCTTTCTTTTAAGCCCTAGATCGAACTTTTTGGTTGGGTAGAACTCCGGGAATTGCAAACCCTAATTCTACCAAAAGTGCGATACGTCAGTTTTTGGTTTCAGAAAAAAGTTGGAATTTTTGATTTCTGTTTACATGGTTGGATAGCCTTTATCAAGAGCATTCTTTTAAGCTATAGATCGAACTTTTTGGTTGGGTAGATCTCCGGGAATTGCAAACCCTAATTCTACCAAAAGTGCGATAAATTTCTGTTTCAGTTTCCGGAAAAGTGAAAAGTAACTTTCCAAGTTAGTCTACTCTGTCTCTTGGACTCCCCCAAGAGAAGATGGCTCCTAATACTAAGCTTGAAGACAAGCTAGAAGGCATAGAAAATTTCCGGGCATGGAAATACAGAATTGGTCTCATTCTTGAAGAGAATGATCTTGCTCATTATATCAAGGAGGAAGTTGCAGAACCAGAAGAAGATGAAGCCAAAGAAAAACACAGGAAGGATTTGATTAGGGCAAAGAGAATCATAGCAGATTCTATTAAAGACCACTTGATTCCCCAAGTGGCTTCCAAGAAGACTCCAAAAGAAATGTATGATGCCCTAGGAAGAATGTATGAAGGGAAGAACATCAATAGGAAGATGAATCTAAGGACTCAGTTGAAGAGTACCAAGATGCACAAAGGAGAATCCATTCAAGACTACTTCTCAAGAGTCTCTCTAATCAAAGAGCAACTAGATGCCATTGGTGATACTCTTGATGAGGATGAACTTGTGATGACAGCTCTAAATGGTCTCACTAGACCTTGGGAGTCATTCATTCAAACTATGTGTGCCAGAAAAGAAAGTATGAAGTTTGATGTAGTTTGGGAGGATTGTGTGCAAGAGGAGGCTAGGGTTGCAAATAGAGAAGCCCTACTCAAAGAAGATGACCAAGCCTTGGCCACACACACCAAAAGAAGAAGGAGTCAATCCTACTCCAAGAAGGGTAATCACAAGGAGTCTCATCCTCCTCACAGATTTCAGAAGAAAAGAGGATCCACTCAAAGAAGGGATTACTCTTCCTTCCAGTGCTATTCTTGCCACAAATTAGGACACATTGCTAAAGATTGTCCTCTACAAAAGAAGAAGGGTTCTTACTACAAAAGACACCAAGCACATCTTGCAGAAGATGACAGTGAAGAAGAAGAAGTTGAGGAAGAAAGGTCTCACAATAAAAGGCCTAGAGATGAAAGGGAGGAAGAAGAAAGAACCTTCTCCAAAAGAAGGACAAGGAGAAATACAGAAGAAGATGCAGAAGAATATGTTCTCTTCTCCGCACTCTCTGGATCCATAACCCCTGAAGAAGGTACATGGCTTATTGACAGTGGTGCTTCAAAGCACATGACAGGACAGAAAAGGACTCTCTCAAAACTTGAAGAAAAGACTTCTCCCCAAAAGGTATCTCTAGGAGATGACTATCAATATCCCATTAAGGGAATTGGTGAAGCAAACTACAAACTCGATTCTGGAACTCCCATGAAGATGAAGGAAGTTCTATATGTTCCAGGATTGAAGAAGAATTTGCTTTCAATCTCAGCTTTGGACAAGAAAGGCTTCAGAGTTGCTTTCATTGATGGACAAGTGTTAATGTGGTCCAAAGGCAAAACCATTAAGGATGCAATTGTTATTGGTGAAGAGGAAGGAGGTTTATATAAACTCAAGGGTTATCCGGAAGCTGCTCTTGTTCATGAAACATCCAGCCCCAGTGAGCTATGGCATAGAAGACTAGCTCACATCAACTACAAAGCCTTACCTTATGTAAGCAAGGTGGTCATAGGACTACCAGACTTAAAGGTTGATCATGATGGCTCATGTAAAGGATGTAAGAAAGGAAAGAATGTCAAGAACCCCTTTCCGAAGAGTGAAACAAAGACTAAGGGTATCTTGGAGTTAATACACTCAGATGTATGTGGTCCAATGCCCACCACCTCTCTAAGTGGTTTTGAATACTATCTTTCATTCATTGATGATCATTCAAGGAAAACTTGGATCTACTTTCTAAAAGGTAAGAATGAAGTCTTTGGAAAGTTCAAAGAATTCAAAGCCTTAATAGAGAATCTCTCAGATAAGAAAATCAAGATTCTCAGGACAGACAATGGTGGAGAATATACTTCAAAAGAGTTTGAAGAATTTTGTAAAGAAGCTGGAATCAAGAGAGAGTTAACCACTCCCTACAATCCCCAACAAAATGGGGTTGCAGAAAGGAAAAATAGAACCATCATGGAAGCTGTGAAGACTATGATACATGACCAGGATCTTCCCATGTATCTATGGGCTGAAGCAGCCAAGACAGCAGTCTATGTGCAAAATAGATTATCTCACAGTGCTCTTGAATTCAAAACTCCAGAAGAAGTGTTTACAGGTAAGAAGCCTGAAGTAAGCCATCTTAAAATATTTGGGTGTCCTGTGTACATCCACATTCCAAAAGAAAAGAGAACCAAGTTGGATCCCTCAGGTAAGAAGGGAATGTTTGTTGGTTATTGTGAAACTTCCAAATCCTTCAGAATATACATACCAGGTTTCCATCATATAGAAATAAGTAGAGATGTAACCTTTGATGAGGAAGCAGCTCTCAAGAAATCCAGAAAGTGTCAACTTGAAGAATTTTATGAAGAAGATACATCTCCCAAAATCTCAGAGACTGTTCTTGTCCCTAAAGAAGTTACATCAGAGGATCATGACATGTTGGAACCTCAAGAACCTCCTGTAGCAGATTTTTCTAGGAAAAGAAGACCAGCATGGGCTAGAGATATTATTCAAGGAGCTGAAAGATATGGTGCTCCCGAAGGCTCTACTAGAGAAAGGAAGAAACCAAAACTAGTGTCCAACTATATGGCCTTGATGTGTGATCTTGTGGATCAACTACCTACCAACTATGAAGAGGCAGCTCAGAAGAAAGAATGGGTAGAAGCAATGACAGAAGAATATCAGTCAATAATGAAAAATGATGTTTGGGATATAGTCCCCAAACCCAAAGATAAAAGTGTGGTTTCTTCCAAATGGATTTTCAAAATAAAACATGCTGCAGATGGTAGCATTGAAAAATACAAGGCAAGATTTGTTGCCAGAGGATTCTCTCAGAAGGAAGGAATTGACTATGAAGAAACATTTGCACCTGTCGCTAGGTATACTTCAATTAGAACTATCATGGCACTTGCATCCATGATGAAATGGAAATTGCATCAAATGGATGTTAAGACAGCCTTCCTGAATGGTGAAATTGAAGAAGAAGTATACATAGAACAACCTCAAGGTTTTGAGGTCAAAGACGGAAGGACCCATGTATGCAAACTGAAGAAGGCATTATATGGTTTGAAGCAAGCTCCCAGAGCTTGGTATGGAAGAATTGACAGTTTCTTATTAAGCATGGGCTTTACCAAAAGTAAAGCTGACCCCAATCTCTATCTTAAAGTAATGAATGATGAACCTGTTATATTGCTATTATATGTAGATGATCTATTTCTAACAGGAAATGAGAAACAAATCATTGAAAGCAAGAAGAAGCTTTCTTCAGAATTCGAAATGAAAGATCTCGGATTAATGCACTACTTCTTAGGCCTAGAAGTGTGGCAAGAGCCAAAAGGGATCTTTCTAAATCAAGGTAAGTATACTGTGGAGATCCTCAAAAGATTTGATATGTTGGAATGTAAATCTATGGCCACTCCCATGGACTCCAACCTAAAACTGCTGGCTAATGATTCTTCAGAACTAGTGGACATAACCCTATATAGACAGATCATTGGATCACTGATGTACTTAACAAATACTAGGCCTGATATATGCTTTGCTGTAAATACCCTAAGTCAGTTTCAAGTAGAACCTAGAAAGGTTCACCTTATAGCTGCAAAGCATATCATGAGGTACCTAAAAGGTACAGTGGACTTTGGCCTTTACTATCTTGGAGACAGTGAACTCAAGTTGCATGGTTTCTCAGATTCTGATTGGGCAGGTAGTGTCTCAGACAGAAAAAGTACTTCAGGTGGATGTTATGGTCTTGGATCTGCCATGATCTCCTGGTTCAGCAAGAAACAATCTAGTGTGGCCCTCAGTACCGCTGAAGCAGAATATATAGCTGCTTGCTCTGCCAGCTGTGAAGCGGTGTGGCTTCGGAAACTCTTATCTGGAATCTTTGACTTAGAAATGGATCCCACTGTGATTATGTATGATAATCAAAGCTGCATTAAGATGACTGAAAATCCTGTGTTCCATGATAAGTCAAAACACATTGAGATCCGTTACTTCTATATACGAGACATGGTGCAGAGAGGAGCCATCAAGCTCGAGTATATAAGCACTGAGGATCAGGTTGCTGATATCTTGACTAAACCTCTGTCTCGAGTGAAGTTTGAGTACTTCCGAGACAAGCTTGGTATAGTCCAGAAGGACCCTCCTCGAAAGGGGGAGTAGTATAGTATTTCTGTCGCTTATTTTTCTGTTTTGTTAGCTACTTACAATTATTTAGATTTAGAGCTTTTACATATTGTTTATGTCTGATATACATGCTAGTGATGTACACATGTTTTGATGTGATGTGTACATGTGTTGATTAGTGATGTATACATATTGTGATGTACATGTGTTGATTAGTGATGTATACATATTGTGATGTACACATGTTTTGATGTGATGTGTACATATGTTGATTAGTGATGTATACATATTGTGATGTACATGTGTTGATTAGTGATGTATACATATTGTGATGTACACATGTTTTGATGTGATGTGTACATGTGTTGATTAGTGATGTATACATGTTTTGATATACACATGTTTTGATGTGATGTATACATGTTTTGATGTACACATGTTTTGATGTGATGTATACATGTTTTGATGTACACATGTTTTGATGTGGTGATGTATACATGTTTTGATGTACACATGTTTTGATGTGATGTATACATGTTTTGATGTACACATGTTTTGATGTGATGATGTATACATGTTTTGATGTACACATGCTTTGATGTGATGTTTACATGTTTTGATGTGTTACATGATTGTACCTGTATAGATGTGGATACAGTTGAGGGGATTGGATCATCCCTGGACTTTCAGTCCTAAAAGGAGCCGTAGACGTGAGGTCTCCGAGAATGAAGTCCTTAGTGGACAGTTGAGGGGATTGGATCATCCCTGGACTTTCAGTCCTAAAAGGAGCCGTAGACGTGAGGTCTCCGAGAATGAAGTCCTTAGTGGACAGTTGAGGGGATTGGATCATCCCTGGACTTTCAGTCCTAAAGAGAGCCGTAGACGTGAGGTCTCCGAGAATGAAGTCCTTAGTGGACAGTTGAGGGGATTGGATCATCCCTGGACTTTCAGTCCTAAAGAGAGCCGTAGACGTGAGGTCTCCGAGAATAGAGGATAGGACTGCATCGTCCCTGGACCTCGGTTCAAAATGTACGTGATGGGGATTGCATCATCCCGGAACTGATAGTTCAAAATGTACGTGATGGGGATTGCATCATCTCGGAACTGATAGTTCAAAATGTACGTGATGGGGATTGCATCATCCCGGAACTGATAGTTCAAAATGTACGTGATGGGGATTGCATCATCCCGGAACTGATAGTTCAAAATGTACGTGATGGGGATTGCATCATCCCGGAACTGATAGTTCAAAATGTACGTGATGGGGATTGCATCATCCCGGAACTGATAGTTCAAAATGTACGTGATAGGGATTGCATCATCCCGGAACTGATAGTTCAAAATGTACGTGATGGGGATTGCATCATCCCGGAACTGATAGTTCAAAATGTACGTGATGGGGATTGCATCATCCCGGAACTGATAGTTCAAAATGTACGTGATGGGGATTGCATCATCCCGGAACTGATAGTTCAAAATGTACGTGATGGGGATTGCATCATCCCGGAACTGATAGTTCAAAATGTACGTGATAGGGGATTGCATCATCCCGGAACTGATAGTTCAAAATGTACGTGATGGGGATTGTATCATCCCCGGACTTCGGTCCCTGAATTGATCCGTAGACGAATGGTCTCCGAGAAAGAGTATTGATGAGGTATCGGTAGGATACTTGTGCTGCTGATGATGACGATGCTGCTGATCGTGTGATGACGATGCTGCTGATCGTGTGATGACGATGCTGCTGATCGTGTGATGACGATGCTGCTCATCGTGTGATGACGATGCTGCTGATCGTGTGATGACGATGCTGCTGATCGTGTGATGACGATGCTGCTGATCATATGGTGACGATGCTGCTGATCGTGATGTTGATGTTGACAGTGATGTACCAGTAACTGTTTGAGTTACTGATGAGGACAGATTGAAGAAAGCTTCCGATGATTTATAGATGTATCATGTGTGGTGACTCCTTGCTCCTGCAGATGCTGTTATAATATCCTTCTCGTTAAGGGGGAGTGTTGAATATTGTAACTTCAAAGAATATTATATTTGTACTTTATTATTCCGGAGATGTTTCATTCCTCCGAGGCAATCCTATTATGTATCCGGAGATGTTTATTCCTCCGATGATTAATATTAACTAGGGTTATTAGACCCACCATATGTGGGTCGGCCCTGTAGTAACATTTTAGGGGTTATTAGACTTCTCCAGGTGAGGTCGGCCCCAACAGGTCTTTTAGTCAGTTGAGATTCAAGTATAAATAGAGGAGGTGAACTCCTCATTAGATCATTCACTCACTTGTGGAAGAGTGCGCACTAGTTGAGGAGATCTGCTAAGGAGTCAAGGAGAAGGAGCACATCTTGTATTTTGGTTGATCATCTTATTGAGGAAAGCTTTACTGGGTTTTCTACCCCATGAGGGTTTCCCAGGATATATTGTGTGTTATCTTGTGATTGTGTTTCTATCAGAGATCTTGCTTGTCTATTTGGTTTAAACTTAACATATTATTCATACCATTCATACCATTCATATTATTCAAGAAAAATGATGGATCTTGATTCATACCTTGATTGTGAGGCTGCAACGGTTTCTTCTATGCAATAAAATAAGCTTGTTCCACATCTGAAGTAGATGCCTGCAGGACTACTTTAACTTTGGGTAATGAAGGACATTCCTTGGTATCATGCTCCAATTCACATATCCTACATACCTTCACTTTTTCAAGCGGACATTCTTTCAGTGGGTTCTTTTTTCTGCATTTGGGACAGAATACCCCGAGTGTAAGGTCTTCTACTGCTTGCCTCTATTTTGCTCTCAAAACATCTAACTCCAAGGAAATGGAGCTCATCATATCTATTTTGAAATTCTCCAGTAAGTTTCCTATTTCTGCTCGAGTGGCTCCTCCACTGGTTGACTTATGTGTCCTAGTGAAGACATCTTGATCTCGATCCTTGTCCCGTTTGTTGGTTCTAGAGGCCCCCCTTGAATATCTTTGACATAATTCAACAATCTTCTCAAAAGGTTCCTTTGAGATTTCCCCTTTCCCCAACAAGTTCAACATATCAAGGAAATCTTCTCTAATTCCTCATAGTAAGATAATCTTAAGTACATCTTTTCCAATCTCAGTATGACTAGACCTCTGTAAATTATACAACAACCTTTCAACAAAATCTTCCAAGCTCTCTTATTCCTTCTGAACCATTTTAAACAATTCTTCCTTCCTATCTCTGGTTCTGCAATATTCTTGATATTTGGAGAGGAAGGTTTGCTTCATCTAGTCCCAAGTAGTAATGGTCTCACAACCCAAACTCATAAACCAGCACAGAGCATTTCATTTCAAGGTGGATGGAAATAGTTTTAGCTTTTGCGCACTAGACGTGTAATCATAGCTGCGACAGAGGATGTCGAACTAAAAAAGGAATTCATCCGGGTCTTCAGAGGTCTTACCATGGAAATTAGGGAGAACCAAGGGTGAAATATTTTTCATAGGAGCTTCCCCTAGTGTCTGGAGGATAGGGAATTAAAGGGTGGCAACAGTGTCACCATGCTGATTATCTTCCACCTGCTCCTCATTGTTATTATGGCGCTCATTATTTCCCTCACATTCTCCATTATTCATTGTGCTCCAAAACTTCAATGCTTCCTTCTCTCTTTCTTCCTCTCCTCTTGCCTCTTCTGCTCTCCTCCTTTATTCTTTGTGCCTTCTTTCTTCTTCTTGTTCTTGGCGATGATCCAACCACTCCTCTTTAGTAACTTTGTGCCCATTAATATAATCGATCTCCTCTCTATCTGGTGC
This sequence comes from Larix kaempferi, assembly GCA_027924585.1. Classification (NCBI taxonomy): domain Eukaryota; kingdom Viridiplantae; phylum Streptophyta; class Pinopsida; order Pinales; family Pinaceae; genus Larix; species Larix kaempferi. Next base: position 929,729 of record BSBM01001051.1, on the reverse strand, counting down.
ACCCACAACACTTCCCTTATCTTCAGGAGGTTTCTTCTCTGGACTGAGAGTCGAAGGTACCATTGCGTTCTCCATGGTTGATACAGAAGTATTAACATTAGAGAGAACGGAGTTTCCTCTTCCTGAAGATGCTCGTGGTAGTCTCATGGAATCTAGCAATTATTTCATCAATGTATGCATGTCTTCCTTGACCTTGATTTCGACCACGACCTCGTCCACTTGCAATGTTAGTATCTTTAGGGGGTTCCCGATTTGTTTTTCTTGTATTCATGCATGCTTTAGATAATCAAACTAAAATAAAATCAATAAGCCAACTACTATATATTTCTATCAATTACCATCTTCAGCAACGACGCTAAAATGTTGGTCACCCTATATGCAAATTAATTACAACTAACACACAGGATGCTCAATATGAATTGTCAACCCAGGGAAGTCTTTTATTTCAATGGAAATAAGCACAATCTATGCATAAACATTTCAAGTAGTTGATTAAATGAATGGAGATCAATGTTCCTACCTATCTACTCAACCAACTCTTCTCATTTCTAAAACTAATCTAACTTATCCATCTAGGAATTCAAAGTACAATTACCTTCCTACAAATATCAATCCAGCAACTACTGATCTAGGAATAAAATAAACTAGACTTACTTTTGCAAGAAGTTAAATCCTATAATTATCAAACTACAATATTCAATCTCTACTGCTCTAACTCATCTAGCAGCTACTGTAACTCGATCATAATCAATCTAATCTAATGAACTCAAGAAAGATAAAACAACAACCAGAACTAGAAGTAAGCTTGAACTCTAATTTGATTAATATTGGAAATCCTAGGAAGAATAAATGACTGAAAGAAATTAGAGCTAAGCTTGGATGTAACAGCTGATCTAACACACCATGCATCAAATAAACTAACCTACACAGTCGACTGTCACACCACACAGTTGCATCTATTCAGGATGCAATCATAAACTACTAGAAAAGAATGCAATTATCATTTTACTGTTGCAGCTCACATTAACACACCTAATTCAATTCCACACCACACAATAGAAAATAAATTAAACTACCTACTTAACTTGGCTATCTCTATGAGAAGGTGGGCCCTGGCCTTCTAATAGAGATGTCGAAGATTAACACAAATTAAACACTCATATATAAGAAACTCTACTCCTTGTATTAAGAATGATGAAATTACAGTCATAGCTATCTGTCTCAGCTTATACAATTAGAAATTCTCCAACCCCAGGCTCAGAACGCCTCTTTACATTTATACCCCATGACATGAAATTGTTACACCAAAATATCGGGAAGCCATGAACATCTACGATATTCAGGCTGCCGATTTGCAATGGAACTATTATAGCCATAAGTGATCTTGAATAAAATTGTTGCATTCAGGCCTGAGCTGTTGCACGTTGTCGCAACCCAGAATAGATTCGAGCTTATTGGACTGGCTAGTACTTGGATGCTTTGTTGTGACTCAGCCGCAGCTAGCCATGTGGAGGAATGCGCGAACTGTTGCAGCGAATTGTGTAACCAAACTCAAGAAGGAATAACTGGCGCCACATATGCCCCTTATCCAAAGGTTAGCGAGCTGCTACACCTACGGTCTTGTAAAGGTTTTTGGGATATCTTTATCGAATCAGAAAATATTAGCACAACCTTAAAAGTGTTGATGTATATGTAACTTCATAATGTATTTCTCCTATGTATTTCATCTATATGTATATTGTACTCCTATAGAGATGTGTTATTCCTCTATAAGGAAGTGTCGTCATTTGTATTGACAAGTGTCACAAGTGTTGTAACTTGCCAATGGGTTATTAGACCACCATGTGTGGGGTCGGCCTTGATTAAGTTAACCACGGGTTATTAGGCTAAGCTAGACAAGTCGGCCCCATTAGTTTATTGGGCAGGATAGGACAAGTATCAATAGAGATTGAGAGATCTCTATTTGGATATCTCATTACTCACTTCTACATCACTCGAAAAGTGGTGCACATGTGAGGAGGAGGATCATCTGCTAGGAGAAGACTATCTCTTTTACTTGAGTTGTACTTTGATTGTATTATTGCTCTATCTATCTCTGAGGAAGTTGTGGGGTTTTTCACCTTAGGGTTTTCCCCACGGAAACTCTGTGTGTCTATTGTCTCTTATGTTTGCCTCTTGTTGTGATTGACATGATTGACATGCTTGATATGATTGATATGCTGTACATGTTATTCTCTTAGTAAATATCCTAGAGTATATTGAATTAATGCTCAAAAATTAACATGGTATCAGAGCTTCCTTGAGAAGAAGACATTGTGCAGTGGTAGAAACTAGAGTTTCTTATTTATTGGGTTTCTCTCCACATATTTTGGAAAAGCAATAAGGTAGATTGACTCCACTCATCAAGGAGAATCTATCTGTCTAATCAGAATTCAATTCTGAGCACTTTCAGTCTTGGCCCTAAAAATTAGGGTTTCCACAAAAAATAGGAATGTCTGATATCTAAAGACGTAGCTGGAAGCTCCTTGGAAAAATTGAAGTTTAGAGCTTTGGATCAAGATTTTTGGTTGGGTGAAGCTCCAGGAAACTCAAACCCTAATTCAAGGTCCTCCTTAGTGAATCCGGGAAGACTAAAAGGCATTTATGAAGGGTGAAACTTTTCAAATCTCAAATTCTGAATATACCAAGCTGATCATCACATCAAGGCGCATCTTTCTATCCTTTCAGAAGTTTGAAATTCACATTTTGAATTTTTAGGGTTTCTTTGACAAACCCTAATCCAGGACTATATCTAGTTTTCAGCAAATCAAGTGGTAATACCTAAATCTCTTCTATTTCCATTTGAAGTAATCTTTAAAGATGTCTCACCACATCAAGCTTGAGGATAATCTTGAAGGGGCTGATAAATTCCGAGCATGGAAGTATAGGATTGGGTTAATCATGGAAGAAAATGAGTTGGACACTTATATAAGTGAAGAGGTCCCTATCCCAGAGGAAGAAGAGGCTAAGGTTCTTCACAAAAAGAACTTGGTCAAGGCAAAGAGTATTATTTCTGATTCTATCAAGGATCATCTCATCCCACATGTGTCATCTCTTAAGACACCTAAGGAGATGTTTGATTCCCTAACCAATCTATTTGAAGGGAAGAACATAAATCAAAAGATGACCCTGCGGAACCAATTGAAAGGGGTAAAGCTTCAGAATGGAGAGACCATTCAATCCTATTTCTCTAAGGTCTCTTAGATCAAGGAACAAATTGAAGTTGTGGATGAAATTGTGGATAATGGTGAAGTTGTCATAACCACACTAAATGGCCTACCTAGGTCATGGGATTCCTTTATTCAAGGAATCTATGCAAGAAAGAAACTAGTCTCCTTCAGTAGACTGTGGGAGGAATGTTCACAAGAAGAGGCTAGGCTTGTAGCTAGAGAAGAGAAAATGGGAAATGAAGATCAAGATCTCACAGCACACACTAAGAAAGGAAAGTCCAAGAGGGAGCATTCTCATGCCAAAAAATATTCACACTACCATCAACATAAAGATAAGAAAGATCTCAGATGCTTCACATGCAATGAGAAGGGACACTTTGCTGCATATTGTCCCAAGAACAAAAGGGGCAACAATAACAACAACTTCAGCAAGAAGAAGAAGAATAACAAAAGAAGATATCATGCTCATGCTGCTGAGGATGATGAACCTCCCAAGAAGAAGGCTAGATCAGAAAGTGATGACTCATCAAGAGAAGAGGAATATGTTCTAATCTCTACTCTCACAGGTACTATCTCTCATGGTTGTAATGATTGACTTATTGACAGTGGGGCTTCTAAACACATGACTGGGTTTAAAGAATCTTTTGTAAATCTATCTAAACATGAATCAACCCATAAGGTGAAACTTAGGGATGATTATCAATATCCTATTAAAAGAAGTGGGGAAGCCTCCTAGAACCTAGACTCTGGAAAGTCTTTGAAGATGAAAAATGTGTTATTTGTACCTGGGCTCAAGAAGAACCCACTCTCCATCTCTGCATTGGATGCAAAAGGCATGAGAGTTTCATTTGTAGATGGCCAATTCCTAATGTGGCCAAAAGGTAAAACTATTGATGATGCAATGATGATTGGAGAGCAAGAGGGAGGATTGTACAAATTGAAGGGAAAACCTGAACATGCCATAGTACATGAATCCATGGAGCCAAGTGAACTTTGGCATAGGAGGCTTGCACATGTGCACTATAGAGCACTACCAATTGCAAGTAAAGCTGTAGAAGGTCTTCCTGAAATCAAGTCAAAGCATGAAGCTGTTTGCAAAGGATGTGCAAAAGGAAAGAACATTAAGAAGGCATTTCCAAGCAGTGAAAGCAAAGCAAAAGGGATCTTGGAAATTATCCACTCCGATGTATGCGGTCCAATGTCAACCAATTCTTTGAGTGGGTATGTATACTATGTCTCTTTCATTGATGATTTTTCTAGGAAGACTTGGGTTTACTTCTTCAAGAACAAAGATGAAGTGTTTGATAAGTTCAAGGAATTCAAAGCCTTGATGGAAAATCAAACTGATAAGAAGATCAAGACATTCAGATCCTACAATGGTGGAGAATTCACTTCAGGTGATTTCAAGAAACTATGCAGTGATTCAGGAATTAAGAGGGAGTTGATTGCTCCCTACAATCCACAACAAAATGGAGTTGCAGAAAGAAAGAATAGAACAATCATGGGAGCAGCACGGGCAATGTTGCATGACCAAGATCTGCCTATGCATCTATGGGCAGAAGCAGCTAGGACAGCTGTATATGTGCAGAACATAACACCTCACAAGATATTGAACAACAAGACACCAGAAGAAGTCTTCACTGGTAAGAAGCCTGTGGTCAGCCATCTCAGGATATTTGGTTGTCCAGTATACACACATGTTCCAAAGGAAAAGAGGACAAAGCTAGATACTTCAGGAAAGAAGGGCATCTTTGTGGGGTACAGTGAAAGCTCGAAGGCTTACAGAATATACTTTCCAGGGTTCAAGAAGATTGATGTCAGCAGGGATGTAACATTTGATGAAGACTCAGCTTTCATCAAGTCAAGAAAGGCACATGTTGAAGATCATGAAGAACCAAAGGAAAATAGATTTCAAGACACCACCATGAATGAAGCAATTCCAGAAGTAGATCGTGAAGTTGAATATCCACAAAGACCTGTAGATCCACCCCGTGAGAATAACTCTCACAAGAGGAAACCTGCATGGGCTAGAGAGCTCATTCAAGATGCAGAAAGGTATGGCATTCCAGAAGAAGAACATAGAGCAAGGAAGAGAACTAGATCACACACCAGTTATGTTGCCTTACTCTGTGATATTATGAACAAAGAACCTTCCAGTTATGAGGAAGCAGCGGAAAAGAAAGAATGGAAGGATGCCATGGTCGAGGAATACCAGTCGATCATGAAGAATGATGTTTGGGATGTAGTTCCAAGACCTCAAGGGAAGTCTGTGGTGACTTCCAAGTGGATCTACAAGATCAAGCATGCTGCAGATGGCAACATAGAGAAGTACAAAGCAAGATTTGTAGCTTGTGGCTTCTCCCAGAAAGAGGGGATAGACTATGAAGAAACTTTTTCCCCTATAACCAGGTACACTTCCATCAGAACAGTACTTGCTCTGGCTACAGTGATGAAATGGAAGATACACCAGATGGATGTCAAGATAGCCTTCTTGAATGGTGTAGTCGAGGAGGAAGTGTATGTGGAGCAGCCACTTGGTTTTGAGACACATGACAGAGAGTCATAAGTGTGCAGGTTGAAGAAAGCCTTATATGGCTTGAAACAAGCTCCTAGGACTTGGTATGGTAGGATGGACAACTTTCTATCTAGTTTAGGCTTTACCAAAAGTAAATCAGATTCCAACCTTTACTACAAGGTTGAGGAAGGCAATCTAGTGATACTACTTCTATATGTGGATGACCTATTTGTTACAGGAGAAGATAGTTTGATTGTTGATACCAAGAAGAAGCTTGATGCCGAGTTCGAGATGAAGGACTTGGGGATGATGCACTATTTTCTAGGCATGGAGGTGTGGCAGAGTGCAGATGGGATCTTCCTTGGACAAGGGAAGTATGCAGTAGAGATCTTGAAGAGGTTCCGGATGATGGACTGCAAGGCCATGGCTACACCTATAGCATCGAACCTGAAGCTTCTGTGTGATGATTCATCTGATCCGGTTGATGTCACTATGTATCGTCAGATGATTGGGTCCTTGATGTACCTGATGAACACGAGACCAGATATTTGCTTTGAGGTGAACACATTGAGCCAGTTCTTGACAGATCTGAGGAGTGTTCACCTAGTTGTTGTAAAGCATATTCTGAGGTACTTGAAGGGTACAATTGATTATGGGCTCAAGTATGATGCGAATCAAAGTTTAACCTACATGGTTATGTTGATTCAGACTGTGTAGGCAGTGCTGCAGATAGGAAGAGCACTTCGGGGTGCTGCTTCAGTATGGGATCAGGTGTGATCTCTTGGTTTAGCAGGAAGCAATCCTGCATATCACTGAGTACAGCCGAAGCAGAGTATGTTCCATCTTGTTCGGCTAGTTGTGAGGCAGTATGGCTCATGAAGCTACTATTTGAGTTATTTGATCTCTCACTGGAGGCTACTGGTATCTTTTGTGACAACCAGAGTTGTGTGAAGCTGTCTGAGAACCCATTGTTCCATGACAGGTCAAAGCACATTGAGATCAAATACCACTATATCAGGGATATGGTACAGAGATGAGCAGTGAAGCTCCTGTATGTTGCGATGGATGAGCAAATTGCAGATGTGTTGACGAAACCACTAGCCAGAGTGAAGTTTGAATACTTCAGAGAGAGGGTTGGTGTTCTTCAGATTAACGACACTTCGAGGAAGAAGTGATGGACACATTTGCTGGAGCCATTCCAAGCATGGTGAGAGGAGGATCTTTCCCATGGCTATGGATGTAAGCGCTGGATAATGAGCATCAGGACGATGCTCCAGTTACTTCTTTGTATATGCATCATGTTGGATGTTGGATATGATTAGTTGGATCATGTATATGTATTATACATCATATTGGATGTTGGATATGATCAGTTGGATCATGTATATGTTTATGTATTAGATGGATACATTGTATGATGAGTTAGATCATGTATGGCGATATGTATCAGATGGATACATTGTATGATCAGGTAGATCATGTATGTTGATATGTATCATGTGGATTCATGGTATGCATCAGGTGGATGCATTGATGATCAGGATGATCATGCTATGATGACATGCATCAGGTAGATGCTTTGACATGATTAGATGGATCATGTGTGATCAGTCTAAAGACACAGATGCACAGTGCCTTTCTGACATGGTGGTAGATGTGTTCTCCCATGTGCATTGATGTAAGTGCAGTGCCTTTCTGACATGGTGGTAGATTTTTTCTCCCATGTGCGTTGATGTAAGTGTAAATCCTTTCCGACATGGTGGTAGATGTGTTCTCCCATGTGCATTGATGTAAGTACAAAGCCTTTCCAACATGGTGGTAGATGTGTTCTCCCATGTGCATTGATGTAAGTGCAGAGCCTTTCCGACATGGTGGTAGATGTGTTCTCCCATGTGCATTGATGTAAGTGCAGAGCCATTCCGACATGGTGGTAGATGTGTTCTCCCATCTGCATTGATGTGAGTGCTGAGCCTTTCTCGGATGGTCAAAGGAAATTCCTTCCATGCCAGTGAGTGTAAGTGTTGTGTTGTGTGCATCTGGACTGTGCTTCGTGGACGATGATCAATATGATTATGAGTATCAGGATGATACTCTGTGGTCGTGGACAGGTTGTGTAGTTACATGTAAAAGATCCTAGGATATCCGATAGGTTAAGCAATATGCTCGTAATTAGTCTTGGGATTCTCTTTCGAGGTTTTGTTGATGCACATAATCAGTCCTGAGGATTCCACAGTATGGCCAGTGAGGATGAAGACCTACAGGTGGTGGGCCTACATCCAGTATGAAAAAGGACTGGCTCTATAGAACTTCCTATGACGAGTAGATTCAGAGATTGATTGAGATACCAGCAGCAGTGACGATGATGATGATTCGAGGACGATCATTCCCTGATGATGATCCAAAGAAGAAGACTTGTGCTAGCAAATCTGTGTCGAGAAATACCTTCCTAGTTAAGAGGGAGTGTTGATGTATATGTAACTTTGGAATGTATTTTACCTATGTATTTCATCTATGTATATTGTACTCCTATAGAGATGTATTATTCCTCTGTAAGGAAGTGTCGTCATTTGTATTGACAAGTGTCACAAGTGTTGTAACTTGCCAATGGGTTATTAGACCACCATGTGTGGGGTCAACCCTGATTAAGTTAACCATGGGTTATTAGGATAAGCTAGACAAGTCGGCCCCATTATTTATTGGGAAGGATAGGACAAGTATAAATAGATATCAGGAGATCTCTATTTGGATATCTCATTACTCACTTCTACATCACTCGGAAAGTGGAACACATGTGAGGAGGAGGATCATCTACTAGGAGAAGACTATCTCTTGTACTTGGGTTGTACTTTGATTGTATTATTTCTCTATCTATCTTTGAGGAAGTTGTGGGTTTTTTCACCTTACGGTTTTCCCCATGGAAACTCTGTGTGTCTATTGTCTCTTATGTTTTCCTCTTGTTGTGATTGACATGATTGACATGCTTGGTATGATTGATATGTTGTACATGTTATTCTCTTAGTAAAGATCCTAGAGTATATTGAATTAATGCTAAAAAATTAACAAAAAGATAGAGTACAAAACCATAAACAAATCAGGCATTAATTGAATAAAACAATAATAGATTATACATGTTGCAATCCATGCTTTGCTTGGGAAAATATCTGCTTAGATCAAGGAATGGTAAGAAAAAATAGGGAAAAAGGTGTAGAAAAAAAGGGGATATTTTGGGGCCCAACACCATCAAGATTAATTCAAATCTCCAACTTCCATATCTATTTATACATGTCCTGCATGGATTGTATGTCCACAAGTTGGTTGTAGCATTCCTTCTTCCTTACTTCACGGATTGTGCTTTTTCCACATGTAACTTTTGTGCTACTGATGTGTCATCCTCTGTGAGTCTTGCGCATCCATGGTCCACTACTTAGTGGAAATTTACACCTCAACGGTGTAATCTTGCACTTTCGATGTGCCATTTATTTGGAGAACTTGTGCAAACATGGTCCTTGACTCAGTGGGACTTTCACCCTTGCGATACCACCACTTGTGGATATTGCACACTTGTTGTGTCATTGACTGTGGAATTTTCTCATATATTAACTTCGATCGCTACACCCTTCTTAGAACTTGTGCACGCAACAATAACTAAAAGCATTTTTTTATTGGCAATACTTGCACGCTTTCAGGATTGTTCAACCATAATTTGTTTCTTGCAACTTGTGGACACCCGATCTTTCACCATACAATTGTTAGACTTGCTTTCACATTCCATAATATTCTCTTGATTTGCTTGCACACTTATGACTTTTCTTGACTAAATCATTGGCTACTTGTGCACATGTATCTTTGTCCAACCAATTCTTTCGCTGCTACCTTGAGAGAATATGATTTGGTGGACTTGATATCTACACAAGTACCACATGTAGTAGGATACATTACTTATGTATTTATTTGAACCAGATCTACATGATGTATCTTCCTTAGGTACTTCTTCATACCAGACATGCATGATGTATCCTTGGACACACATATTTAGATTGGATGCAACTTCTAGATATACTTATTCAAACTGGAATCCATCTCCTTCACCATCTTGAACATATATTGCTTCAATGTGGCTTCAAACTACTGTAGGAATACTGTATCCACTTTGACATCAGTTGACATCAATGACTGAAACTAAATCAATTGACATCATCTTTGACATTAGTTGACATCAATGACAACCAAAGTTCAACAAAACATACAAATAAAAGTGTATTGATGACTCAAATTAATAAAAACTTATTTTATTAATCTCCCATATTATGTGTGCATCCTCAAACTTCTAAACAATATTAGAAGTGACTAAAACTACATGAATGTTCCACCAAAATGATCCATACTTAGAAGCTTAAGGGGTTTCATCTCAAAACACAAGAATATTGAATTCATCATCAAGTTATTTAATAGACTCTACTCTTAATCCTTTAATCTAATTAAATTCCCTTGCTTTTGATAGGTCTCTTCCCAATGTTTCAACTAGAATAATGAATAGAAAAGGGAAGAAGGGAATCCCTAAAAATGTCCTATAAAGGATGCGAGAAAATTTAAGGTCCACCATTGATTAGGATTGAAAATTATGTTATGGATAAGCATTCTTCTACTTGTGTTACCCAGTTCTACTGCAAACCAAATTTGACTAAGATCAACTTCAAGAAGTTCCATCAAAACTTACAGTTAGATTTCGTCAAATCTAGTTTAAGATGTATACCTTTGTCTTTCTTCAGTTGTGTTGAGTAGGTGGATTCCCAGGAAAGAATATTAATACTAATGAAAATGTCTCCCTACCATGAATCCTCCATGTTTTTCTAATATTATGAATTTCAAGAGGGGTCTTATCCTTCTATCAATAAATTTCACAACAATTTTGTATGATGGATGCAAATTCTAACATAGGGAAATTGGTATGAATGATGCAATTCCCAAATCCTTTTCCTTCCTGGGGATAAAATCTATTTTGGTTACAATCTACATTCTTTGGTAAAAATCTATTGTGAAACAATTGAAATCAAAGGCTTTGTTCAACAACAAAATTACTTCCTATAGTTCTTCCTCTGATATTGGGGACATAAGCTTGAATTCATTTTTTGGTGATAATCTTAGGTATGAATCCTAAGAGGAGTTTCTTGGTTGTTTAGAGAGAAAGTCTAGAGTCTTAATCATGACCACCAACAAACAAATTATCTACTTTCATTACTTTGGGAATCATGTTGTGAGCTCTCTTTTTCTTATTGTCTTTGTGGAAGCCTATGTTACCCCCATATTTGCATGGGGGGTATGCTTTGGTTTTATTGAAGAATTTGGGGCTTGTTCCTGATTTTTTTCATTAAATCTTGGCAAATCTAAAGCATGGACCCATCTTATATCAACATCAAGACTAATCATGGGAACTGTCTAGGAATTCTTGGTTGTTTCTAATGGTTAATCAACCCACAACCGGCAACCATTTTGAATTTTTGGGAAATTTCTATGGTTGAAAAAACCTAATATCTCAATTTGGAATTGTGATGCAGGAGCATATTCTCTCAAAATCAACCTTGTTGAGTAGGCTTAAGGGGGTCTTGGAATTTACCAAATTTTTTGGGTTCCTTTAATGAAATAATTATATTTCCTAAATGTGCAATTATATTTTAGAAGTATCTTAAGATCAGTGAGTGCTTAATAAAAATGGAAAGTATGTAGCCCATGGGGGGGTAGAGAAATTGGTCATGAGTAATTGAGTTGAAAAGTTGTATATGGAAGGTCATAAGTTCAAATCCCTCTGGGTACTTACTTACAAAAAAAAATGGAAAGTATGTAATTGAATCTACCTTCCTAAGCAAATATCGAGGGTTGAAAGAGATCTTAGAAATATATTAGGGATAGTTGTAGATATTATGGAGAATAATTAGGATCTGAACTAGTTTGCAGTTTTTATTCCTTCTTTATTTGTAAACCTAGGGGCATGAGTAATTTAGAGTGGTCAACGAATGAGTAATGCCCAAAATATGCATCAAATCAAACAAGATAGAGATAGAAGTAATTTTATGTGGTTACATGAATTCAGGTACAAAAATTGACATTATGAAATCAATTTGTTTTTCCTCAAATTTCATGTGTTGATCTTTGCATTAATTTAGTAATATATGATGGGTAATTTTATGTGTGAATGGTTGAAATCACTAGTCCTCTATATGTGGATTGTGACCTTATATTATATAACACTGTTATTGTGAGACGTTGGGCTCTATATATGAATATCCTTGAATCATTAGATCATTGGTGTATGTTGGGCATCGAAATTGTGATTATGTAAGGAATCTTGTGATAAATTCAAAATGACAGTCTCATGCTTCAGCTCCTAGATAGTGGGTGTTTATTTCCATAAGCCAAAGTAAGCTTTGATAATTACCTACATCATATTGGTGACATAGACCTGGTCAAGGTTTCATTGTCATCAATATAATAGATGAATTGGAACCCACTTGTGATCACACTATCAAATGAGGGTCATAGGCATGGTGTCAACACAGTTGAAGAGGATCAATTATTGATGTTAAGGCCTAAAAGTCGCACACATGCGACATTTCGGCGATTCATCTAGTAAGGCGTCATCAACATAAAAAATTCATATCACCACATGCATCCTCAACATATCCAAGACACAACATGATTCCATAAGTGCCAAGAAACAATCAAAAGAAAGGGTAGCACAGGTAACACATAGTTGACCTGCGATATAGCACAGGTTACCTGAACAATTCCCACGCTACACCCATGCATATTTTCCTTTGATAATCATTCTATTGTCAAAACGGAGGGACCACTTATTCCCAACAGCGCATTAAAGGCTCAATCCTCCCCATGGCTCCGAATTCAACTCCTCACACACTTGGTGGCATTAATCAGGCACCCTAGTGTACCTTGGAACTAGTTCATTGAGGAGGAGAGTTCACATTTGGATCTAGTTGTTTGTTGGCCACCTCTTGGCCTATAAAAGAAATCCATTGGCATGCATTTTGTAGAGAGAAATCAGATTAAGGTTATTCTTTTGTATTTGAGTTGGAGCTTACTCATATCCCACCATTTCCTACCATTGTAAGCATTCCCAAGCTCCCTTTCCACCTTCCATCTGGGGGAAAGTGTTTCTTTCCATTGTTCTTCCATCTACTTATCATTTAGTTTGGACAAGAAAGGCCCCCCTAAGGGAGATTGTTGTCTTCCCTCGAATCCCACACCTCCTAGGTGTTGTACAGGTATTCCATTGGGCAATACAAGAGTGGTTTAGCATATATTTGGTTGTTATTGAAGTTTTAATTCTCCCCCCATCTCTTTCATTTTTTTAATCAATATTTATAGGATTGAATGTGAACTATACTAACAATCTCTTGTAGGATCACTTGGAGGAATACCAACCAAAACCCAAATAGGGGATCCAAGGACTAAGGTCTTACAACAACCTACAAGGCTTCGCCCTTTATCAAGTGGAAGAGTGCACTTGTACAATTTTTCCCACAATGGTTCTAATGGAGACTGCACTTATTTTTGTTCATTTCTTATTAAACTAGGTTGTTTTTTTCTAAGTATCTAATTCTGAGTATGTGTCACTTGCAGGAGATTAGGTATTCCACCTCTTGCTTCCAGAATTTGGCCCCATCACGACTGCAAGATATTTTCCACAGTCGCGCGGTTCCCGATGTCTCTGTCATGTTGCTAGCATGGAATCATCTCGAACAGTCACGTGCATAGAGTAGGTTACTAATGTCAAACCCGCTACACCGCTCATCACACCCGCAAGGAAGGATAGCGTATTACCTGTGCTACAATGTGTCTATTTTGTATTAACCTGTGGGGTCCGCGTGGAAGAGTCTGGTTGAGCCATGCTACTATTGTTTATTTTTTTTTATTTGCATAGCTTTGTTTAGAAGTCCAATTGTTTCTTACTAATGAACTTAAATTAAGGCGAACTTAAATTAAGGCTAATTCACCCAATTACCTATTTTTTAGTAATTAGTGCATCTAGTCAAACGTTAGGAAGTAAAGAGTAAATCTCTCTTGAAACTTACCTAGGTAACCAACTTTGAGGCATTCAATGGGCCCCATTGTTTTCACTAGTATTCAAGACCAATTCTTGTATATGCATCAATCGACATGTTGTTTTTAGTAGTATTGCTAGTGTAGAAAACACTTTTTGCACAGAAGCAAGGACCTAAAGACACTTGTCACCCGAAGAATGCTCTTCACCTCGCACTTCATGTGAGCTTGGTGAATTAGAAAAAGGGTGAGAATTGTGAAATACCTCCATTGCACACTCGTCTATTAGTTAGAATATTTTATTTTTGGAAAGCACCATGAGCATCTCCTAGAGTTAAAATTACACATTACATGATATACCCTTTTAGTTAATTTGTTGATAAAATCATTTTTTGATTTCATCACATGTGTTTGCACCACTAGCACAAAATAAGAGGCATAAAGAATCTTCCAATCCTAGTATGCTCTTCACCTCACACTTCATGTGATCTTGGTGAATCAGAAAGGTATGGGTTGTGAAATACCCCTCTTACACTCCATAATTGAATAGTCAAACCCCTTAAAATCAACATTGTAATTGTCTTAACCAACTAAAATCCCCCACAGGAGGTCACAAAACAATATTTTAGTTAGGTAGGATTGATTGGGCTAGGAATCCATTAATGCCCACCAATCTAGTTTCATTAGCAATATTTTGAAACATAGCATTGTTGTCTCATAGGGTACTTACAAAATCTTGCTATAACCAACTGCTAAAAGAAAACTTGGATTAGAAGTGCATTGTGACCAAGGAGGTGAAGGTCGAGGTATAGTTTCCCTACTCTCGGCCCCTACAGGTCACTCATCTTGTTATAGGGATATGAAACTATACCACACAAGCTGAACCACTGATCCACACTTGACGCAAGGTATCTTAGTGGCCCAACTTAGGATATCACCAAGGAGAAATTGTGAGTGCAGTTGACTCCTGAAGTTAGATATTTTCATTGGGAAGTGTTTCCAAATATTCTTGATTGGATCATTTGCCCCATCTTCAGTTGAAATAGCTCTTTGTTACCTATGACTAGTCAATTAGTGAGTGGATACCATTATCACCATCAGTTGTGCTTTTAGGGGGCCCAATTACATTTGAGAGGAAGGACATTAGGTCTTTTAGGGAATTTACATTTATTTTCTTTTTAACTACAAGTTCACTAACTCGTAATAAAAAGAACCTACATGTGGGAGCTCATGCACTAAAACCGACATTGCACATATCACTAACTTATCGCACCATTTTGCATATGTTGTGGTTGGCATATTTTTGCATTTGTTAAATTGTGTTTAAATTACACTATGACTCTCATTTGAAACAAATCCTTCACCATTGAGGAACAAAACAACATCCTAAGATATTCTTGTAGGCTGCAAGGCCTATCCCCTCTCTCGAGGGGTGTTATTGCACCTTCTTCCCATGTTTCACAAGGAAGGTACCCTAGTTGGGGTCACTCCTAGCATACATTCATAGGATCATCTGGTTGAGGCCAATCCTTTCTAGGTGCATTTTCTAATCTCGGAGAAACTATTAATTACACCACTTCTTCCCCCATTGGAAGTAATACCCCGCTGGCTTCTTCCCCCATTGGAAGTAATACCCCGCTGGCTTCTCCCCTTTGAGATCCCTCGGTTCCAATCGACCCATCATCTCTCATAGGAGTAAAATCATTGTTTACAACACCACTTGGGTCTCCCCCTCATGGAAATCACATCCCACATACAATGGCAGGACCAATCGTCCCTATCTTAGATTTCATGGCTAGTTTAAATCTACCCGATTTGGCCAAACTGACTAATGATCCCATTGATCATGATGCAACATGGACGGCTATGCAAGACAAGCTTCCTTCTGACATTCCCAAATTAGAAGGAAAATAGGGAGACGATCCCACCTACCACATTATGTCTTTCCACTTATGGTGTCATCTAACAAAATAGTGGATGACCTTTTGAGGCTTCTACTCTTCCAGCATACCCTCACCAGCACGACAACAAAATGGTACATAAACCTAGAAAGTGGAACACACTCCACATTTGTGGCATTGGACACCGCATTTATTACGTACTTTAAACTTCCAATCCGACATGATCTAGGCCTCAATATTCTCACTGATTTTCGTCAAAATACTTCCACCCACATCGCGGACCGCATCCATGAGTGGCATAGACGCCGCACACTTTGCAAGATCGAAATAAAACCTCCCTTTTTGTTGGATTGGTTTATCAAATCTCTCCAACCTGCCATTTCTAAATATGTCACCACCTCCATGCCACAAAGCAAGGAGGAGGCCATTATGAAAGCACAACATTTTGACCTCATATATGCACAATCTGACTACCTTTACACAATCCTCACCGATGCCCCTTGGCATTGGTCATTGGATCCTACACTTTCGGGCTCGTCACATTCATCGGATGGGATTATTGGGTCCATTTCCCATCTAGGGAAGGTTCCTCCTACCACATCGATTCCATTCAACATGGTTTCGTATTACCCATCCATTCCACCTGCATCGGTACCCTCTTCATCGGTACCAATACCAGCATTTGGTTAATTATAGTATGGACCGTATAGTCCTACATATCCAAACACTAGCCAAACAATGACAGTTCCTACACCACCAACGGCGCAAGCTGTTTCTATGTCCACCTCTTATGGAATTGAACCTACATTTATCCCACCACGGGGATATAACCCACACTATCCTTTCCCATTCCAAACTATTCGGCATCCTTCCCCTCACATGGGGGTCAACCTAATTGTTGTTCGGGAATTCTACCCTATAGTGAGGAGAGGGACACTACCAACTTCTGTGGTGACAGGTAAATACATTGATCATATCACATAGGCTTCTACAAAAGGAAATAGATGAAGGTTCTTGAAGGCATACCTTATTAACGAAGTTAGATCCTAGCTTTCGCTTGCTCCTTCAATCGATCCTCTGCTTGATCTTCCGTTTGACAAACCTGCAATACAAAGATACCTTCCTCAGCATATCTTGACTGATATAACAATGATGAAATTGAAATACAATTTAGACATCAAATACAATCAAGCATTTAATCCAAACAAATATGCAATCCATTAGGCATTTGATTGGGATGGGGAGGGCATTTCAATCTTTATTGTCAAAAGCAAATAATCAGTACAATTTATACCTGATCATTCAGAGTGCTTGTGCAACCGGATCCTGGGCTCCTGCTCTTCACACTAACTTGGAATTCCTCTAGCGTAACAACCCTTAATGCATAGTTTCTCCTCCCCTCTCGCATCTATCCCCCTTGTATTTATGGGACAAGGTAGGCAGTTTGGATCGAGAGGTAGTTTGATTGGGAAGTTGCAAAACCAACTTCAACTAATCCCAATTCATCAAATTAATATATTTTTTATTACTTTTTAAGGTGTACACTACTTTTCTTAAGTGGAGTAGCATTCAACATGCAACTTCCCTGCTTTACAACTAGCGTTTGCAAGTTTTTTGAGCTATACGCTACTCTATTGAAGCAGAGTAGAGTATTTCAAGAGACAAACACTACTTTATTGAAGTGGAGCAGAGTATTTTAGCAGGAAAATGCTACTATGATGCTTATAGGGTAGCATTTTCCCCAAAACGTAGGTGACAAGAGAGTTTTATCAGCTACAGAGGGGTAAGTCTAGTCCATTCATCATCTAAGGCCATCATGCTCTTCAATCCTAGTTGTCCTTTTGTGTGATCGATAGCTAAAGGTGATCACAGACGGAGAAGTGCAGATTTGACCTATAACACTAGTTCAACCCTCTTATGTTCAACAAGCTCAACAATTTGAGCAATTGAATGTCACAAAACCCTATAATCCACAGACTTAGGGGAAGAATAAAGATAAGAACGAATTGAATCAGTAGCCGGGATAAGGGGGAAATCCCTCTCCCCAACAAAACTAGAATACGGGTGATCCAAATCAAGTACTAACGATCCCCCCAAACAAAGGAAGAATCCCCCCCTTAGAACCAATTATTGTTGCTCCATTTCCGACAATTATGGTCATTACACACATCATTTTCCTCTTATACCCAACTGCCAATAGTTAGTGGAGTCCAAAAAGAAGACGATGGAGAACCCTCCTAGGGAATAGAATCCTCCCCAACCACAAACCATCATGTTACATCAACCCTTTTCCAACCAAGAGGTAGTCACACAACAGTAAGACCCTAGCCCTCCCAACGATAGTTCTTTCCAAAACATCTATGCATTGGGCATAAACCTTCAGACACGAGCCAAAGGTTATGATGGGCATTCTACCCCCCAAGTGGAAGACGTTCCTATCCCCTTGCAGGGCCCTCTACATATACCACACCTAGATACTGAACAAATCGCAAGTATCTCAAAAGTTCCACTTTGGCATACCCCTAATAACTCTCACATGAAATCCTCCCACAATTACAGTATTGTGGACAACTTGACTCAATCCCCTGCAACTATGTCCACATTATAAGTGTTACAGTCTTTCCCAAAAAAGAGGAAGGAATTAATGAACACACTCATCGTCGTCGATCCTTCTTACTCACATCTCATGAAGTTTGATGTTGACAAAGGGGATCCTTAACTACCATCACCAATTGCATTTCAAGTTCCAATCATGGTTAAAAAAGTCATGATCCATTGTTTTATCATTGATGAAGGTGCATCCACTTGCGTTATGTCCATAAAAGTCAGGAAATGATTAGGATTTACTGAGATGGTCCCCTCGTCTATCTCTCTTCGCGTGTATAATGGGAGACCATCCCAATCAAGAGGATTGTACCAAAATGTCCCCATAGAGCTGGGGGGAAAGATGGTTATGATCGATATCGAAGTAGTTGACGCAGAACTTGACTACAACATCCTCTTGGGGCGTAGTTACATGTACGCCATGAAGGTGGTATCCTCCTCAATCTTCTGTATCATGATGTTTCCCTTAAATGGGAAGGTAGTTACCCTCGACCAGCTTAAATACTATGACCCTAATACAACAAGAAACCCCGACAATGTACTACTAACTGTACTAGGTGATGATCAATCGTATGTTGACATCACCCCTGGTATGTACAAGGACTCCAATTTGTTAGGATTATATTCGGGACCACCACCTAAGATCCCTACATCAACCTATGGCCCAATGTGTACAATTTTCACCATTGAAAATGGAGCTGTCTCTACCTCAACACCATCATCAACACCACCGCTGATTCATGTCACTGAAAAAATGTTGAGTCCATTGGTACCACCGATATTTCAAATCCCATTCTTGTATCCTCCCACAGGTATATAAGGAACATTGGTTATGGCTCAGTTAACTCTACCTGGGGTAGCTTTGGGAATCACAGTTTTGTACCTTACACCACTCTTCCTAGAGATGGCTTCCAAACCAGCCGCCCATTATGAGTTTGTACCTGTTTCAGCTAGTGCGGTTTCAAGGCTCGTAACATGTTCAGTTATGACACCCCAACCTATGACATATGAAACTACACCACAATCGATAGTCTCTAAGACCTCCAATGGAGGCACCAAAAAATCGAAGTTGAAAGGTCCCCTATTAACTAACCCAAAATCTAATTCAGTAGAAACCACGAAGCCTAAAGTAGGGGGCATCAACCATCAAGAGTTAAAATCCCCAGTTATGATCAATACTCTCCATCAAAGGGTCACACCACCATGCTCTCTTTGCGGATAGCCATGCCACACAACCAATCTATGTCCTACTCTACTGGAGTTAAGGAATATGATCAACACCCCTGTTAGCATCACCCACGCTCCACCAACACTGGAAAGAGGCACACCTCCCTCACTCACGTCTAAGTACAAAACATTGTGTACAAGTAACGCATGTTCCATATGCACTCTGTACGGGCACTATATGCACCATTTCCTCGAACTCCCTCGATACAGAGAGGCATAGGCAACAATTCGTCTTACTCAAGTAACGATTGAGGAAACCCCCATTCTTAATCCAAGAAGTAGCATCCATTAACCTACTCACCACATCAATGACACTGTTAGTCTCACCTTTAACAAAAGTTGCTCCAGCTTCCAAAAACGTGGTAGATCCTATGACGTCGCAAGAACCATCTAATATTACGACAACACTGACACACGATGAATTCTCTTCATGTGGGCATTACACACACATACTCCCTCCTAGATCCATCACATGTATAATGGATCAAATCAACACTCAGGAAGACCAAGAACGCTTATGTCCATGCATACCAAGACCTTGCCGATCTTATGGAAAGACCATCCACTTCTCCTTTCAATGCCCCATTGTGCTCGCCGACTGACAAGATCGTATCGAACTAATGAGAATACAAGATCAATTACAACCCCTCCAATAACCTTGCAAAGGTTACCAACTGAGGAAGTAACACCAATATTACTGAGGATTTCCACGAATGTCACCAGGACATTATTTTTCTAGTCAGTACACCACAGGTATGAGATGTTTTGGTTATATGATGTATGCATTGTCAATACATTGGTCATGTTCTTTACTACACTTGGGTATGTGCGTCATGTGTGTAGGATCTCGATCAGAATAATATGGAGCCTCTTGTTTTTTCCATTATAAGAATAAGTCTCCAAGCTCTAACAACAGGGGTCTACCACAGGTATCATTCTCAAACTGGCATATAGACACTATTTACCCTCTGTTTTATAAATACATATGCCAGTATTCCCTCTAATAACCATAGGGCTCTTATTCCCCACCTTGATGTGCCATCAACATCATGTCCGGGAATAGGATTTTTCCCCATTTGTGTGCGCACCATCTCCATCCCCATCATCAATTGACACCCATGATTTCGACCCCCCACAAGTCTAAGGAATCTGACCTAGATAAAAAAGGATCTCCCTTATAGTATAATTTTGCAGTTGTGCATGTACTCCACCAGGTAGACACTTGTCAGATCCCTTGGCACATGTTACAAGAATGATTCACAAAGCCTCCTCATACCTCCATGAGCACTTTACCCTTCACAATCACCCTTGTATCATCACCCCCGTAAAGACACCTATGGGGCCCCGCCACCCTCAGTAGCAACCAGTTCTATTTAGTTAATATCCCGCAGTATACACTGCATGGAATCGTTTCATGGGGAACCTGTATTTGCATCTGCAAGTTAACCCTCACTTCATCATTGTAAAGTGTCCCCCGATCCACTCAAAACCATGCGAATTCTGTCCATCATCAAATTGGTCCCCCATTAGACCCAAAACTGTGGGGACCCCACCAATATTC
Organism: Larix kaempferi; assembly: GCA_027924585.1. Lineage (NCBI taxonomy): Eukaryota > Viridiplantae > Streptophyta > Pinopsida > Pinales > Pinaceae > Larix > Larix kaempferi. The sequence goes on along the minus strand of BSBM01001051.1, from coordinate 908,657 downwards.
TTTATGTACAAACAAATTCCCTCATCACCTCACATTGAGGGAACATCATATTAATTTGGCAGCAACCCATGGTCTCCTTTGATCGATGTATTTGAGTCTCCATATGTTCAGCATTAATTGTCTTGTCGGTTACCATTACCCTTCGTTTTGCATCTCCATCAAATCCCTTTCATTTGCAGTTTGTCTTCGACCATTTCAATATGTGCCATTCCGAAAGAAAATATGTCATCCCTACTCCCCATGTTTACATCGATCAAAGGAAATTATGAGCCCCACGCTTATCATCCAGTCTTGTGTAAGATTAGTTCTTCCACCACTTGATTAAAATATGGTATCAGTTCTCAGGGTAAGACTCCCATTTTATCATGTGCTTCAGCTCTCGTCGACATCAAAACACTACATTTTGATAGTTGAAATAGTTGCAGTTGTACCTTGGGATCTATTTCAATCAATATAAGGGATCACCTCGAACTTAGTAGGGAGAGTCATTAGTGCTCCCTAACTAAGTAGTTTCCCCTATGCTCGATGTCCACACATCATTGCATCAGGGGGGAACATACTTTTGAAGGTAGCATTGTTCAAATTTGGAAACCATGATAGCAATCTATTTGGTACAAGTGAAGCTCTCAAGAATCTTTACATACCAAGTTGGTCCCCCACCCCAGTGGGTTTATCATGGTCACCAGTAGTTCTGCTTCTTCAATATTCCGCAACATTTCCTGGGGCATCCACTCAGACATGGATCACATCCTCCTTCATCCCTGTCCCAATAGTATAGAAGAGTCGGCATCTTGGTCCTCTCTCATTGTAATCCCTTTGACAACATTTCACGAGCATGGGTATTCTCGCCTCATTTGTATAAAAACTATTCTTTATTACAGCTCCAATGGTCGTCACCAAAATCAAAGGTGAGTATTTTTCCTTTCTAGTTTTAATTGATACTGGTTCTGATGTAAATGTGCTAGACATTGACAAGGTCTTTGCAAAATATTGGCACATCACTTCCAAATTAATCCATTCAGTAGGATCTGACTCCAATATAAATTTTTAGGTTCTCCATGCTAACATTTGTATAAACGAATATAGGTTAGATGTCAGTTTCTACCTTATGAAGATGTATAATACCTGCATTCTAGGAACTCCCTTTTTAAGAGTTGTAGAGCCACATGTAAGATGTACATGCCAGGGCTAAGAAGGAATCTTTATGACAATAAATCCTTTGGACTCTCATGTGTTCTTACATTTGGTATCTACCCCTAAAATATCTGATATGATTCACAATATCTGAGTCCAACCTTTGCTAATGTATAAAGATAAGTTGGCAGGAAAAGAGCTACAATTAAATGAAGTCAAAGATCATATGAAATCCAAAAGAATAGAAGATCAGATGAAATCCACTAAGTGGCAAAAGATCAAAAAGGATACAGAGGAAGAATTTAAAATACTTGTCTATGTTGATTCTCCTAATGCTTTCAGACATTGGAAGAGGCATGTGATAAAGTTGCCATTAAATCCAAAATTCAAAGGAACGCCTGGACATTCAAATGTTGTACCTATGTCCAGAGAAATGCATAAATATTGCAAAAAGAAGATCAAAGAACTGCTTGAGAAAGGGCTTATTATTCCATCAAATAGTCCTTGGATTTGTTATGGTTTTTATGTTAATAAACATTCTGAGAAAATCAAGAAAGCTCCAAGGATGGTCATAAACTACAAACCTATGATGATGTGCTTGACTGGAATAAATATCCAATTCCAAACAAAGAAGATATAGTCAAGAGAATTGGAGGATGCAAAGTGTTTTCCAAGTTTGATCTTAAAAGTGGCTTTTGGCAGGTTGAAGTTGGTTCTGTAGATCAGTTTAAAACTTCTTTTGCAGTACCTCACGGGCACTATGAATGGACTATGATTCCTTTTGGTCTCAAGAATGCTCCATCACAGTTCCAAAAGATAATGGAGGACATATTCAAGCCCTATATGGATTGGCTAATTTTCTATATTGATGATATCCTAATCTTCTCAAAGACCCTTGAAGAATATCAAAAACACTTAAAGGTATTTTTGAAATTTGTCCACAACAATGGCTTAGTCCTTTCTGCAAAAAAGATGAATCTCTACTAAGACACAATTGATTTTTTAGGACAAACAATTGAGAAAGGAAGGATCAGAGTACAGGAGCATGCTATTGAATTTGCAAATACATTTCATGATGTAATTAAATATAAATCTCAATTGCAAATATTTCTAGGTTTCAAGATATTGTACATAGTTGTATAGCTGATATCTATACAAGGAGAATTGCTGCAAAAGCATCCAGAGATTTCTTACCAGGCACAGGAGGAATATGCACACAATTTGGCATGCCTGAGCCAGGATATCCAAAAGAAAAGAAATATAAGAAAGAATCTCAATTTTATGATGAAAGAAAAAGAAGAAAGAAGGCCAAACTGAGATTTCTAAAGCATAGCTATCCAAACATATACATCGAATAAAAAAGAAACAAGATGAAGAGAAATCCTGAGAAAAATAAAAGATATTGAAAATGGTACCAAAGTAAACATGGAAAAAGTAATTACATATACCAAAATATGAAAGATGAATTTGGAGGAAAATCAAGATGGAAATATACCCCAAAAGTTTCTTGTTTTAAATGTGGAAACCCTGGACATTATGCAAATAAATGTCCAAATCCAAATGAAAACCACACTTCTAGTTTAAAACCAGAAGATCGCATGAAGAAATATAGATGTGCACTCTGTGGAACAAAGGACATAGGGAAAATAAATTCCCAGAGTCTAGATCCTATGGAGATGCATATGCCATAGGATCTTCATCAAAGGGAATGAATTGTTTGATCTCTGACAGTGATGATGTTTTCTTTAACTAATTATCTCACCAAGAATATCCTAGTTCCTAGCTAGGAGGTGAAGTTGTTAGTTGAACATCCTAATTGGAGGCAACAATGGATAATGAGCCAATTATATATGCAAAAATGATAGAGGAAACAATGTGGCCTTGTATCTATTGTAGATGTAGCAACACTAAAAGTAACATTGGGAGATACAACAATTATAGATATAACAACAATAGGGGATGCAATAATGATAGAAGAAACAAAAGGGTTTGTAACACTAGTATAAGGAACAAAGTAGTAAGGTTGGGAATAACCAAACAAGAGAAGGATCACTTAGACCTAAAATGGGTGCAACAACAATATAAAGGTTCCTTCAAAGCAATATCAAATGACAACCTATGCAAGGATAAACTAGAATACCATTGTGGTTGAGTGGAAGTACTTTATCTAAACTATTAAGATATGTTTGCCTTGAAAAAATCCCACTATATATTTTGCAAACAATAACTTCCAAACCCAATTAGACTACTAAAGTATAGGTCCTTACATTCAATGAGATGTACTTGAATTCACTACTTGACTCCTCACCGTGACAAGTGGAGGTTGGAATCCAAATGAGTTGGAGCTACCAACAGATCTATTGATGTACTACGATTTACCAACTAAAAGTAAAATAAATAAACATATGAAAAAAATAAAAAAAACTCATGGCACTAGAAACATGTTTGTTGTAATACCTCGTGATAATGCCAGATGTATATAGAAGGCTTATTTACAAAAGGTGGAATGAAAGGTGGACCTTGTGGGATTTTGATTATTGGTGCTGAACAAAATAAATCCATACTTGACTACATACACATTTCTAATATTTTAGATTATTACAAAACATGAAGCACAAACATAATATGATTTTTTTTTCACATTAATTATATTTAAAACATAATATGATTTTTTTTTCACATTAATTATATTTAAATTTACACATGCCACATAATTATGGGTTTAGGTGGAGATGTTTTATCAATATCTTATTTACTAGTTATATTAATTAGTTTTTTTATTTTTAGTACATAAAATGAGAACATTATGTTATATTACATTACACATCTCCCCATACTAAGTTGTAAACACTTTACTACTTTTTATAAAAAAGATTTCATAAAAACAATAAAACGAAATAAAATAATAAAAAATAACAATACTATAAACAAATTACAATATTTCAAATGGAAACCATAACTAAACCCCAAAAGTTATCAGGTAATATAGTATACGGGGTCTGTAGATGGAAACTTTATGAACATTGGGGAAATTGATTATAATTTTAAACCATAACTAAACCCCAAAAGTTAGATGGTGATATATTATACGGGTTCTGTAGGCGGAATCTTTATGAACATTGGAGAAATTGATTATAATTTTATGAACATTTATATTTATCTGTAAAGGATAGAAATTGTGTCATAGTTATGGATGCAAGGTTTTAAATGTATGTTTAAGTTATGGCTGTAAGGTTTTAAATGTATGTTTAGTATAAGAGGTTTTTTTTAATAGGTTATATAGAGTGTGTTGATTGAGAATCCATGTAAGAATTTTTTTAGAAATGTTATATAATTAATATGTACTATTTGTGTTGGATGCGTGTGGTTGATAATGTCAAATAAAAAATATATAGAAAATAATGGTGTAATAATTTTATTTTATTTTTATAAAGATGGGTTTTGGAATCATGTCATAACTTATAAATATATTAATTCTTTTATAATTAGAGGTTAAATATTAGAAGCTTATTTAAGAATATAGTATAAATATATATATTGTTTATTTTTTGAAAGGTCATTATATTGGTTTTTCTTTTGGTGGGAAATTGGTTTGTTTGGAAAGTTGGGTTTTATGTCAAATATATATAACCACTATCATTCACATCAAAAATTTAAGGATGAAAATAGATTTATAGAAAGAAGAAGAGGAAATAGTTCAAAGTTGGCCAACAACATATAAATAGAGATATCATAATGTATATTTGATGATGAAGGTGACATTACACATGACATAGTAAGATAGACTTAAATTTTAAATTAAAACACATACAAAATGAAGATGCAAATAACTTACAATTTATACTTCAACATTTCAAAAATGATGTAATTACATGGAGACCCAATTAGATTAAAACTACTTTAATGAAATTTCTAAACCTTGAACCATTCATGATTTATGCTTAGCCCTTTCTTGATCTAAAGAAAAGCAAAGAGAAACCCCTTGAAATTCACTAATATCAAAATAATTGACATGCAACCCAAAATAAACTCAACCCATAATTTACATAGAAAATACAATGGAACCTCCTTTTTAATATTTTTAATATTTTTAATATAGAGATACCTATCAAATACAAAGAACTTCCTATCCATCCAATTGTCTTTGAATAATTCAAATGTGCATCAATCCATGCAATGACTTTCTTTCTCATATAAACAATTGGCCATCATCTCTTTGGTTATATGCAAATATTTCACCTCTTCTTTACTCATGTCAATTGAGTAGTACACACATCCTATCTCTATATTCATATATATTATATATTTATATATATTAGATAATTGGCCATGGGCATGGAAAATAGAAGAAACAATCAAGCAAATTGGCAAAGGAAACACAAGATAGATCTCTTGTATTCTTAAGCTCAGCACTATGCTTCTAATTCCATCTTAACATTAATTATTTTTATGTATGAATTTTGTATAGATAATTAGCCAAGATAATTTTGTATAGAAGAAGATTCATATAGCCAAGACAAGAACGAACTCCCATGAGCTTTATAGCGAAATAGGATGTTGGACAATTCCTAAAACCCCATGGGAGGAAAGGATTTGCCAGCTCTGTGAGTCCATAAGCATTGAGGACGAATCTCACTTTCTTTTAGAGTGTCTTGCGTATACACCCACATTCGATCACAGTTTCATAATATTTTCTACATCTCTGATCTCCATAATCTTCTAACTTCTCAAAACTATGGGAACCTAGAAATGCTTCTTTCTCAACTTTTCCATCATAGGAATCAAATTTTACAGAATCCAAATAATTCCTTTTTCTTTTCTTAAGGTCCGATAGACCAACAAATCTCTAGGAATGTTAATCATCATCATCATCATCAACAACAACAATTAAAGTTCAAATCATGCTTATACTTCATCATACCAAAAGAAATATTTCCATTTACATAACAACAAAATATTTCTACAAACTATTTAAATTTATATAATTTAATAAATATAAAAATGACATTTAAATTATCAACCTACTTAAAATGGTAACTCCTATCCAACCAATCCAACCAATCCAACCATTCCAACCATTCCAACCTCCATCGTGACGGTCCTCCTCATCATTTATACAATGCCCCAATAAACCATGAATAAATTACATACACCAAAATAACACATAAAAGCAATTTTATTGTTTCGCATTGTTAAATGTGATCCATAAAAACTAACACATGTGAAAACAAACACCATTTGTGGTTTCGCATTGTTAAATGTGATAATCCATGAAAAGTTTTCCCAAACTTTAGCAAGTAATATTGATCTAAGAACAAGATTGAGAAGTAGGAATATTCATAAAGGCTTTAAATTTTATCATAAAAGGTCTAGCACCCTTAGCCTAGCTAGATTATAACAACATATTTCAAAGCCAATAAATATAACCATAAGATATAACCATAAGATAAATTGGTACCTTACAATTTTAAACAAAGATGTTTGAAAATTTGACGATTTGGGTTGGACGACCATTTTTTTTGGATATATAGCGTCCTTAATTTTGCAAAACCAAAATTTAACTCTGTTCTAATAGTTATTGATGATAAAAATGGATTCATCACCCTTCAAAATCCTTGGGAAACCCAAAATTCCAGAACTTGACAGTTGTAACCTAGATTTTGAAAAATTACAAAGATTTTTTCAAAATCATCGTAAAAAAATCTACCTATTCCAACCCAAATCATGGAATTTTAGACTATGTGATTTCAAACATGAGTCCAACACCCATCACATATTTAATCATATTTACTTTTAAACATAAAACCTAACCCCAAAAGACTCAAGGAGGTTAATGACCTTCAAACTATTTATACCAATGTCTTATAAAAATATTAAAAGATAATTTAAGATTTTATTTTAATTTTTCAAAATTATCACTTGTCTCACTAACCTCGACCTCGTGAACTTCAAACTATTTATACCAATGCCTTAAAAAATAAGGTTTTGTTCTATTTTTTAATTTATCACTTTTCTCACTAACTTAAAAATAGTTGACGCTTATCTTCCAGCACAATAATAAATATTTACTTATTAACTATTTTTTATTAATTTAAAAAAGAATTCTAGGGCCCACTTTGCTCTGGGAGTTTAAATCTGAAGGATTTAGAGAGTTGGATTTATGAGATTTGAGATTATTTTGTGGGATTATTTTTATTTAAATTTGGATAAAAATTGGATTTTATGAGATTTGAGATTATTTTGTGAAATTTATTTTATTTAAATTTTAGTAAAAAGTTAAAAAAATTTGTTGTAATGGAAAATATTATAATCTAAATGTAATAATAATATTTGAAAGTGTTCAACATATTTATATATTAAAAAAATATAAAAATATATTACTTAATATTTAGTAAAAATTAAGAAAAATAATTGAAATCTGAAATATAAATATTAAAAATATAAAAGTATATAACTCAATATTTAGTAAAAAATTAAGAAAAATAATTGAAATCTGAAATATAAATAGTTAAGATAGTACAAAGTTATTATTTTTTTTTTATGATTTAAAATCAATAAAATAATAATTTATAATTTAAATAATAAAAATTTACAATTTAAATTTAAAAAATTATATAATCAATTTCAATAATCAACATAGTCCCTCTCTTGTAGTGATAGGTCACAAGTTAAGTGTCATGAACAAGTTAGTTGTAATAACTTATTGTTTATGTTTTTGTTATTTTCTTTAGTTAGATGAGTTGTCTATGCATCAGTTACTAGTTATTTTTTATATTTATTTTTTTTAATTATGTATTTCGAATTTTGAATAACATCCATAAGATAATCTAGACCTTACATTTTCCCATCCTCTTTTAATCTAGCAAAAGCATAGATAGTAGTCCACCACAAATTATAAAATATAAACAATTATTAATATAACTAAAAAAAAGCATATGATTCCATCAGGATGGATCAAGAACTTTTATTTGTACTATTTGATTCTGAAAATGAATATCAATAGTAGATTTTTTTCCCTGGAAAAAAACTAAAAAAAAGCATAAATCTAAAAAAAAGCATAAATGATAATCCACCCCCAAATTCTATAATGTAAATACTTAATAATTAGAAAATATGAAAATTATATTCATTATTGGAAAATATGGGAACTATGTAACATTACAAATCGACTATGAAGTTTACAAACAGTAATGCAGCAGACGAAGATTGCTTTATACTGTTGCGAATTGCAACCAGTAGCCATCCTCGGCTTTATTAAGAAATATGAATAAAACCACCATTAATGACTTATTTACATATATATATACAGACGGTGAGGATCAGAGAGCATCACATTGAGCATGGACGAAAGAGAGCTTATTCATACCCAGATCATACAGAATATGAAAATTTTGCTGCTGAACGTTACCAAAGATCGACAGTCCAGACGACTCGCCCATTGCAAGGCAAATCAATCCGCTTTCTTCGTCTGCAATAAAAGCATTTTCAGCAGCCAGATCGTAATCCGCGCGGCCTGCAAAATGGAATGTAATGGCGGGAACCATGATTTTCGACGTGTCAGAGGGCATCTTATAACAGAGATCGAGACCAATGGCCGATCCATCTGCCTGCTGGAGCTTCATGCTTTGCTGAACAGCTCTCTTCAAGGTACCGTATGCAGGATTCTCCAAATAAGTTATTGTCGTTCCAGAATCGATGATGATTCCTCCGCTACCATCCGAGTTGAGATCGAAAGTGCCTTCGGGTATAGCAAGCTTGGATCCATGGACACTGATGCCTTGGAGCTGAAGATAGTAGAAAGTGGGCTGAACACTGCTTTGAACTAGCGGAGTGGATTTGATGCCCGGGCCGTGTAAATCTGCAGTGTTTCCGAATAGCAAAGGGCTGGTTTTGGAAGCCGGATCGTCAATTGAGACTAAACAATACGAGAATTTGTTACTAACCTTGTCTCCCAGCTGGGAAATGAGAGATAGAGGCCCTCGTCCCATGCCCACCAGACCGCCCCCTTGAGTGAACCCTCCGCCTTCGTTGTCATGCCCGCAGCCGAACGCAAGACGGGGAAGCGGAAGGCTCTTAGTCAGGCGGGTCGTTGCAGTTTCAAGAGTAAAGGTCTCGAAGGCGAGAACTCCAGTAGTGAAAGATGAATCCCCATATTGGTACTGGTATTCGCAGTCCGTATTGCAGTCAGATTCTGGAAGCGCCTGGCAGAAGGTACTGTCACAGGGAGCTTTACTGAACGTCCTGGACTTGGAAGGATTGTATATCTGGCCCGGCTGCTGATAACAGCTACTGCAGGGCTGGCATTGCGTCCAGATTAAATCGCTGCCCGTGTCGACTATGGCGTTGTATGTCAGCGCAGGCGATCCGATGCCTATTTGCATCAGAAATTCACCGTTTCCGGCATGGACGGGTGTCTCTACGTCTCTGATCATCTCGGCAGACCTGGCGGCCGGCGGCATCGTTTTCAAAAGAAACATACGTTCTCGGCTCTTGCTTCGTTCAATCGCCTGGCGCAGACGCTCCGTCTTCGAGATTAATTCGGTCCCAGCTTCAAACTGAACCGAGTCTCTGCGCACCATCTCGACTCTAAAACCCGCGGTCTTGCTTCGGGCGCCGCTCTTGTGCTTATGCCCAGTCGGGATTTTCATTTCAAGAACATTTTCTTCGGTTATTGCTTCGAACGAAACAATATTCTGGTTCCCGTCGAAACAATTGCCATGATTTTCTTGGACTGTAGAGTTGCATGTATTCGAGAAAAAGACAACCGCACTCGCTGCAAGAATCAACAGGTATAGAAATGAATAACAGACACTAGTCGCCATGATAGCAGAGAATGCGAGTTATGGCTACAGCTCAAATAAATAAAACTAAGGCTATCTCAATCGGGCAAAGCTTAATAGAAAAGCTCCAGAAACACCGGTAATACATGCAGGTTGCATGAACCATATAAATAGCAGAACATGTACATGAAACTGAAAAAAGCAGAGTTAGCGTACACGAAACCTTAGGATTGCATTCACGCCTTTGTGAGGGAGATGCGTTACAGGTTGGAAAACCAAATTCGAATCCGAATCGGAAGCGGTTTAATGGGTATTTTACCTTTCTTTCTGCATTCATTCAATCTTTATTCAGACGTTGCCTTGCAAGAAAAGTCACCAAAATAAAAACTGAAGAAACGCTTGATCAATCATTATCCAGCGTGAACGTCAAGTTAATCCTTGCAACGCCTAATCTGTGGCGCGGAGGAGATTTTCTTATCTAATTCCTTATGGAATTGGCGAGCATATATACTAAACGCATTGCTTGTGTGTATAAAAAGTAGTATCGGAGCATAAACGATCAGACAGTACAGACAGTACAGCCAACAAGCGTAATCATATACAAGATATGGGAATGGCGTGACACCACAATTTGGTATTTATTCTAAAGTAAAAACCTTATTTACTTCAGATATTACGGACCTATGGGAGTGTCAGAACTGTAAACATTAAATGCTGGAATGTTTTTATGGAAGTTATGTTGGAAAGTACTATACGTCTAACCAAACTACCTGGATGGAAAGAGACAAACATTTTAGTGAGTGACTAACACACCAACAGCCAAATGTGTAACCCAACTTTGGAGCAATGAAAGGTTCTACTAAGCTCAAAGTGATCAAAAAGGAAAACATGAAGGTTTATGTGTAAAGTCACTAAGAAGCTGAAAATGGAAATTAATTCTAAATGGATTGTAGCCAATATTTTGAGTAATACAGTCACTGAATTGGCCTTGATTTTAGCTTAAAAATATATATATATATATATATATATATATATATTATATTTTATATTTAAATAAAAATTAAATTATATCATTAAACATGAAGGTTTATGTGTAAAGTCACTAAGAAGCTGAAAATGGAAATTAATTATAAATGGATTGTAGCCAATATTTTGAGTACTACAGTCACTGAATTGGCCTTGATTTTAGCTTAAAAAATATATATATTTTATATTTTATATTTAAATAAAAATTAAATTATATCATTAAACATGAAGGTTTATGTGTAAAGTCACTAAGAAGTTGAAAATGGAAATTAATTCTAAATGGATTGTAGCCAATATTTTGAGTAATAGAGTGACTGAATTGGCCTTGATTTTAGCTAAATAAATATATTTTATATTTTAAATTTAAATAAAAATTAAATTATATCATTAATGTTTATATATATAATTTTTATAAAACATAAAACTATTTATGATTGGTTGAAAACTCCTTTCCTTAAGATTTTAAGAATTAAAGACATATAAAAAAATATGTTAATAATCATAAAAAGATATGATAAAAATAAAAGTTTACTTCTTATTAACCACTTTTCTTAGTGTTTATATATATATATATATATATAATTTAGAAAATTATTTTAAAATCATATTCTTTTAATTATAAAAGGTAATTTTTTTTTATATATTTTAAAAATTGTGTTAAAAATGTGATAATTATAAAAATCAATAAGGTATGATAACATAGTTCACTATTTCTTTTATGAAAATATGTAATCTTATTTATTTATAATGATGTAAGTTTTAAAATAATGAGACATGATTTATAAGAAGATTCTATTATTATTGTATATTACAGAGGAAATAAAAAATTAAAACTAAATGAAAAGTAATTAAAAAAATCCATGTCTATTTATAAAATAAAATAAATTAATACTAGCAAAGATCAATCTTAAACCCAACTCTATCGAGCATCAAGAAGTATCAAGTTTATGGAGGTGTAATTTTTTTGGATGCTTAAAAAAATTTAAGTTATAAGAAAGTTTACACCTCAAGAAATTGGATTCCTCTGGATGCTTAATAGATTTGGGTTTAAAATGGATCTATACTAGTTTATAATTAGCTAACAAACCTAACCATAATCAAATGTTAAGTGTCTAATGAATCTTTTTCAATAAAGACACATTACATTTATTTAATGCTAATGATCTAATGAACTTTTAAGGTAATCCATATATGTCATATTCTTAACTTTAATGATATCATAAACCTCTATTGGTGAGTGATCCTTCGAGGATCCCATTGGTTTTCTATTCGTTATGTTTATTTGTTTCCTCAACATCACTTGGTCATTTTCCCTAATTTTAGTTTTATTTGAATCTTTTTGTTGATTATGACTATTTCTCTTGACACATCTCAAGGAAAAGCATACCCCCATTGTTTTCCATGACTTATAATCATGTATAGTGCCTTGTAACCTTAAAATTCCTTGCATGATAATGTTATTGTAGTCTATAGTCACATGTAACCTTAAAATTCTTTGCTTATATAATCTATGTATTGAAGAATCCATATTTCATTAAATTGTGGATTAATTCAAGTCCAATCCCCTTAAATTTTGGATTAATTCAAGTCCAATCCCCTTAGAAGACATGCTCAAAACAACCTTTCTAAAGTAAAAAAATTAGGATTCCAAACTGCAAAATTGAATTCTAAAAGTGTCAATACTGGGTTTAAAAATTGTAGTTTTTGATTCAATGTTGGCACTTTGAAATTGGATTTTGCAATTTTGAAAGTTGATATTGACATTTTCAACATTTGATTTTGCACTTTTGAAAACAGATATTGTTAATTTAGGTGTTTGATTTTTCACTTTTGGAATCCAATTTAAGCACTTTTAAGATTTGATTTTGTACTTTATGAAACCCAGTTTCACATTTAATCTATTATGTCAATCATAGTTTTTAATGTTGATTTCACATCAATGATACTTCTTAATTAATAATATAGATAAATATATCTTAAAATATCAAAACCTTATTCACCATAAACACATTGACACATATAAAATATTAAGAAAAGAAATAATTACAGGCAGGCACACAAAGTTGCTCCCCAAAACCGTTGCAATGGGGACGTGCTAGCAGTATTAAAACAGCTACGCGCACGCACCTAAGGCAGTGCGCATGCACTTCTAGGTTCGGTACCGAACCGAGGCACGTGCACGTGCCTGGTGCGTGCGTGTATCTGGTGCGTGCATGCTAAGGTGGCACGCACGTGCTCCTCTTAAAAATAAAAAATAAAAAACACAACCGAATGTCCCCATTATACCCATTTGAGCCGAGCGCGACTTCCACCCCCGCGTGCACGTGATCACAGTGACCAAAGGAGGCCATTTCCACTCCAAAACCCCCCAAATCTATCCACCAACTAATCAACACATCAATTGGATAGGTAAGTTCGAATATTTTTGTCATTTTATTCATTCTTTGTGTCAATTTTTTTATTTTTTATTTTTATTAAATTGTTAATAATTCCCAAATTTTTAAAACAATGGACCAATTCTTAATTGCAGATTGTAAACCGAGACAATGAGTGAACAAAATATTAACCCGGAGTCCGTTGGAACACAAGAAAACCCAAACCTTGGACCCAATGCCGAAGAAAACCATCAACAAAATCCAAATGCCGAAGAAAACCAAAACCCCCAACGAAATGTTGAACAAGATGACCTTAACCATTATGTAAATGAAATGAGAGTGCACATTCGAGAACTAAGAAACACGAGGGAACCATCTCGAGTGTCTCTTGCCATGTCAATTGAGAGCTCAACTGACTCCCTCATCCATGCACATCGCTAATTAACTGACATGACTGAATATAGGGCTAGGATGCGGGAGTATTACTCCACGGGCATTTCCAAGGAAGCAATAAAAGATTTGGATATTACAAAGGCTCAATTATACAATGTGTTCACCGATCCAAGAACACAACAACCACCCAACACTAGAAAGCCACATGTCTGCATGGATTGGTGTCATTACCAACCATGGAGGGACAATTGGATATAGAGGTGGTTCATGGTGTACGATAAACCTACCTGCAATAATAGGGAGGTTCCACAGTACTTCCTTTGGCAACTTTGGGCTGAGTTTATGCTCATTTTACATGTCAACCATTTTGACATAACCGAGTTCCAGGGTGTTGGGCTTGGCTTTGCTCAAGATCAACCTGCTGCCAGGAGGACCCACTGAGAGGGCCACCAGCTCCTAGGCTTGACCCCAACCCCTCTCCCCAGCCACCTCAGTTACCCCACAATCTTGATCAGATCGAAGAGGCAATGAGGAATGTTGCATGTGGACTCCTCAGACACACCTCCTTTGTAGAATCGACTACAGTGGAGAGGTCGGGTGACCTTGATAGAGATCCAGGTGCAGGGCCTTCACGACAGGGCCAGGATATGCCTGTGACCAATGGTATCTATGCTGGGCATTCCAGTTCGACAGGGACAATGACACATCTTTGTCACCATTGTGGGCACACTCGCCCTGGCCCGATTGAGGGCTGTTATATGGATCAGGTTAGCAATTTTTTTAATGTGTTTTCAATCATCACTTGATAACTTGTAAAGTATTTTCAAAGTATTTTTGTTTGACTTAAACTATTATTTCAATGTACAGTTATTCAGAGTTGAGACACCAACATGGGAGAGCGTAGGATCTCCCAACCTAGATGCAGCAATGGCAGCTGCAACTGAAATTGCAGCACCTCACACGGAGTTATTTTCAGTACCTCACAATATTGTTATCACTTATGTCATTTATATTACTTAAGTATTTATATTTATGGCATACACGTTGATAGTTGGTACAATGTTTTTGAATATCTTGATTGCCTAAATAATGACATGTTTAACATGTTCATAACATGCATGCATTTTGGTGTCCACAGGTGTTCCCTGACTACGGTGATCAACCATCCCTGCCAGGGATTGGCAGATCACCATATACACAAATACAATGTGTAGTTATAAGCACACTTTTAATTTGAATTGTTACGACTTACTATGGTTTAATTTATTGTTTGTTTACTAAATTGTGATATTACAAATGTATATGTAGGTGCCACCAACAGCTGTAGGTCCCCATTTTAGTCCTATGTTTCCACCTTCTCCCATGAGTCCTGTTAACACCTAAAAAGTGTTCACTAGCTCATTTCCTTATTCACATGACCCATCTGTCAACTTTTCCACCATTTGAGCCTCTAAAGCCACCAAAAGGTCACCAAAAGACCTTAATACACCCCTTTTTCCACTCAAAATGAGTATTTTTCCTAAAAAAGCATAAAAAACCCTCAAAAAGGGTCCAAAATTCCCAAAAATATTAAAAAGGGAATAAAAATATTAAAAATATTCAAAAAAGGAAAAAGGAGGGAAAAGGTACCTAAACCATGTTGGTCAATACCATTGGTTTCCACAAAACCACAGTGGTATTCCCCACCACCAAAACCTATAAAAAGGTGGTAGGGGCTCCTCATTTCACATCCATCCATCATCTATCCTCATGCTGCCAAAATCTCCCATGAGTTTTTGGCCATTGTAGCTACTTTGGAGAAAGGACCCTTTGGAGTTTGGAGCTGCTCACCCTTGGAGCTACTCAACAACCTTCATCATTTGGAGGTATTATCATTGCAAGCACTTGCTTGCCCCCATTTTCAATACAAAGTTATTTTTTCTATTTCTTGTTCTTGTTTTCAATTTAGAAAATTATTATGATATGCACATGCTAGTTTAGATTTAGTTTTAGATTTACAATTGTTTTTGCTTTAATATTGAAACTGCTACTACTAGTTACCAGGTGTGCATTGCACTAAGCTTGGTTGCAAAACCAAGCCAACAGTTTTTGGCGACTCCACTGGCTTGAATCTTTAGATCTCAAAATTTTATTTTTTTCTTTAGATCTTAATTTTTGTTAGTATTAGTTAGTTTAATTCATAGATCTACCACCCTAGACAGCAGATCCATTGCTGTTCTAGATCTTGGCCCATTTTATTGCCATTAACAGCCCGAAATCGTCATTTTTGGGTTTGTTTTTCGGCGTCGGCGTACGGCTTTCGCCTCGCAGCTTTTTGCCTGACAGTCGCATGGCTCATTGCAACTGCGCAACTCTTTTCCGCGCGGTTCACCGCATCTTCGCGGCCAATTAGCGCGATGCACATCGCGGCTTCGCAGACATTTTCCGCGCTGCACATCACGACTGTGTGACGACATCCCGCGCTGCACAGTGCGGCTTTGCGACTGAAACCCGCGCTGCCCATCGCGACTGTGCGACAGAAACCCGCGCGGTCCATCGTGGCTGTTCTGTCAAAATCCGCGATACCATTTTTTCCATTCGGCCAATCCGTTTAAAAAATTAATTTTTTGCTGTATTACCTGCCCACTTAGCTATTTTACAGTATCCAAAAATTCCTGCATTTTTTACAGCCATAGAAATCTTTTTATTATTTAAAATGCACCTTTGAAAAAGTCTTTTTAAAAATTTTCAGAAATTGAAAGAAGGATTTATTTGCATTTTATTGAGATAAAAAAAATTTACTGTTTACTTCTTTAATATTTTGCCCATAGCAAATTTTAAAAGAAATCCATTTATTTCTTTAAGAAGTCATATTATTTGCTTTCCTATTTCAAAAGATCCTTTGTTTTTTGAATAGTTTTTGCAAAGCATTTAATTTCCATTTATTGAAGAAGTCATATTATTTGCTTTTCCATTTCAAAAGATCCTTTGTTTTTGAATATTTTCTGCAAAGCATTTACTTTTTCAATTTCAGTTTAAAATATCACACGTGCACCCACTCAAACACATAATTTAAACTGAGCCTTAAAACTTACCCTAACTTCAACCAACTTTTAACCCCACTTGGGGAGCACTTAAAAGAACTTTGTAGCTAGGTAGGATTGAGGGGATAGGTGTTCCAATAACACCCCTCAGTTATTACATTTTGAGACATAGCTGTTGTCCATTAGGGAACCAAAATCTTCTAGTATTTTTTGGCACGGTCATAACCAGTTTATCGGAAGGCCTCTCCCCTAGGAGGGTTGAAGTCGCGAGGATGGTTCCGGAAGCCTGAGTGGAATACCGAAATCCATTCAGTAACCGAAGGCTACCATTCGCAGTTCTCGGGATATCCCTGTATGGGGATATTGCGGTAAAAGGACCAAACGGCAGATTTACCTTTTATGGACGTGTCATGAACGGAGTATCCTAGTTGCCATTCTTTAAGATTGATTACCCGGTGTCCCTCCCGGTAGGGGGATATCTAGCCATTGATTCAACACTCAATATTGTCTGACTTGGATTTCATCACCTTGCAGAGAATATCGTTTGTTGATTCACAATACTTTTAGTTAGGTGTTTGCATGATACAATCCACCTTTGGTCTAGTAGCACCTCTTTTTTCTAGAAGCTATTTGCATGTTGGTATTCTGACCATTTTTTGCATCCCTCCACTTATTATAGCACAGCTGCTATAATAAGTGCTTTTTGAGGTTGATTTTTTGGCCCGAGAGCCTTTATTTTCACTCCCCTTCTTGCACCCTTGGTTGCATTAGGGTTTTGAGTTTTTTATACATTACCATTTTACACAGAAGATTTTTTACACAAAAAACTTATTTCTCACCATTGAGAATTTTAGACGCTCTCGTCGTCTTCAGGGCGAGCTCCCAGAGTTCAGTCTACTTGGCTCTCCACGTCACCGACGTCGAGCCTTATCCCTTGACTCGACACATCGTCGGTCAAATAGACAGTCATCCGATTCTGACACGCCTCACTTCACACCTGATTTTGAGGCAGAATCCGAAAACCCTACCGAGTTATTACCAACCAACCTCATGGCTGGGACACAATTCGACCCAGTTTTTACCAGCACCATAGGAGATACATCCACAAACCCTTCTATTGCGGTGCCATCCATGGCAACGACTACACCCCTAGGAATGCCTAATATGGGGGACACTCCACTTTTAGGAATGCCCAACACAGGACCACCTCCTATTACGGGTATGCCGAACATAGGGGTCACAACCCCTCTCATTTCCACAACCCATATCCCAGGAATCCCTACTACTATTCCTAACCCTGGTGTAACCCATGTTGCACTTGGAAACGCTGGCCCATACCAGAACATAGCTATTGGAGGATACATACCTTCAATACCTAGCATACCCTTAAGTGATACTGGACCCACACATCATACCACCATGACTAGTCATGTCCCAATCACTACGCCACATTCATCTGCTAGCTTACCATACATGGCGAGTCTGAACTTACCAGACTTAGCCAAGTTAACCAATGATCCTATCAGACACGACCCTACGTGGCCTCACATGCCCACCAAACTCCCCTTCGACATCCCTAAGTTTGAGGGCAAGGCAGGTGAGGACCCCTAGAACCATATCATGTCCTTCCATCTATGGTGTTCCTCCAACTCCATAGTGGACGACTCTATCCGCCTCCGTTTGTTACAGTGCACCTTCACTGGCTCTACAGCTAAGTGGTATATCGAGCAGCCCCATGGGACCCATGCCACCTTTACCTCCCTTTCCTCAACCTTCCTGCAGTTCTTTCAGTTACCTATCCACTATGATGCGGGAGTTGAGATCCTACTGTCTTGCAGACAGAACACGGCCACCCACATCACTGACCACATTCATGAGTGGCGTCGACGCCGAAGCCTCTGCAAAATCAAGTTAGACGACCGTATCTTCTTAGATTGGTTTCTCAAATCCCTCCTCCCTCTCATTGCCAAGTATGTGGCATCCGAATGACAACAGTCTGAAGAAGAGGCCATCCTCAAAGCCCAACAGTTTGACCTCATTTACGCCCAATCGATTTATCTGTATACCATTATACCAGACGCCCCTCGGGGTGAGTCATCCCAACACGATGCGCTGGGGGCATCCCATGCCGCTGATGGCATCATTGGTCGTATGGCCTCGCACCCCCAACCCTTTTCCATTGCACATCCTAGCCATGGTCCCGAACTTTCACGGGCTACATCTCAATCTGGAGCAACCAATTCATATGCTCCCATGGCACATCACCACCATACCCATGGACCTTCATGTCCACCTCAGTGCTTTGGTCATGCACCACCTGCATACGCCCCCCCAGCCGCACCTCAACCAATGTATTACCCACAGCAAGCTGCGACAGCTAGCCCAACACTTCCAATAGCTTAGGGTTACCAACAACCCCAGTAGGTAACTGGACCACCTCCAGCCCCACCAGCTTATTATGCACCGCAACCTGCTCTCGCACCTGCGGCAAACCAAAATCCTCCCGCTGCTCAAGGGAAAGTGTACACACAACACAATCATCCCCAGCACCAAAACAACCAGCGCAACCAGGGTGGGCAACCAAACCGTGGAAGAGGACGTAACCGCGGAAACAACCAACAACAACATCAAGGTCCTCCACCTCCCAATCCTCCGCAAAATAACAACGCTACCCCCGCCAACCAAAACCCTGATCGGCCACCGAAACAGGGTAAGAACCCCAATTTACGAACAAACCACCCATGTTCCATATGCGGGGTATACGGCCATTATACACACACTTTCCCACATTGGGGGGGAGCACGCCAACTGTGGTCTAATGACGCCCAACGCCAAGGGCACGCAGCACAACCAGCGCCACCTCCTCAACCACAACCCATGGTGCTGCAGAATCCTTTTTCCACACAAGGAGTGGTGAACACTCGTCTGTTGGATCCTCCTCAAGGAACCACAGCACCACAACAGCAAATCACATATGATGCACACACAAACCAACCAATGGATTCAAATACTCATCATCTCCTTATGATGTCATCGTCCGACATGAATCTCCAAACGCGTCGAAACCCATACGCTCCCATTGCACCTACAAATGTTCTCCCTATGATTGAACAACCAGTTCAGAATGCACCTACATCGTTCTTCTCCACAGTCAGACCCGGATTATACTCGGAATCACCTATGACTTCCACATTCCAATCCATCCAACCCCCTTTGAAGATAACTGAGATATCTAATTTGTGCACCCTCTCGCATAACACACAGGTACCAAACCAACAACCCCCTTTACTCCCGCAACCACCCTCAGTGCCAACTCACATAGGAGCCACACCAATTCATACTATCCCATTTTTATTTCCCCCTTCAGGCACCATCAGCACACTAGTCATGGCTACACTTAATCTCGCAGGATTAACATTAGGACTACCTGTGTGGTACCTACCTGCCCCAACCTCTCCTCCGACACCGAATTTCATTTTACAACCGGTGCAACCCATCAATACTTCTAACCATCCACCCCCTGGGGTAGCAAACATCCAGAATCGACCACCTTCAACAGCGACCACTGCATCAACATCCAATTATACTCCCCCACCACTTCGAAACACTGGCATGATAATGTTATAGTAGTCTATAGTCACATGTAACCTTAAAATTCTTTGCTTATATAATCTATGATCTATGTAGTGAAGAATCCATATTTCATTAAATTGTGGATTAATTCAAGTCCAATCCCCTTAAATTTTGGATTAATTCAAGTCCAATCCCCTTAGAAGACATGCTCAAAATAACCTTTCTAAAGTAAAAAAATTGGGATTCCAAACTGCAAAATTGAATTTTAAAAGTGTCAATACTGGGTTTAAAAATTGTAGTTTTTGATTCAATGTTGGCACTTTGAAATTGGATTTTGCAATTTTGAAAGTTGATATTGACATTTTCAACATTTGATTTTGCACTTTTGAAAACAGATATTGTTAATTTAGGTGTTTGATTTTTCACTTTTGGAATCCAATTTTAGCACTTTTAAGATTTGATTTTGTACTTTATGAAACCCAATTTCACATTTAATCTATTATATCAATCATAGTTTTTAATGTTGATTTCACATCAATGATACTTCTTAATTAATAATATAGATAAATATATCTTAAAATATCAAAACCTTATTCACCATAAACACATTGACACATATAAAATATTAAGAAAACAAATAATTACAGGCGGGCGCACAAAGTTGCTCCCCAAAACCATTGCAATAGGGACGTGCTAGCAGGATTAAAACAACTATGCACACACACCTGAGGCAGCACTCACGTTTTTTATTTTTTATTTTTAACAGGAGCGCGTGCGTGTCACCTTAGCGTGCACGCGCCAGATATGCGCACGCACCAGGTACGCGCACGCGCTGCTAGGTTCGGTACCGAACCGAGGCACATGCGCGTGCCTAGTGCGTGCGCGTATCTGGCGCGTGCACGCTAAGGTGGCACGTACGCGCTCCTGTTAAAAATAAAAAATAAAAAACACAACCAAATGTACCCATTATACCCATTTGAGCCGAGCGCGACTTCCACCCCCGTGTGCGTGTGATCACAGTGACCAAAGGAGGCCATTTCCACTCCAAAACCCCCAAAATCTATCCACCAACTCATCAACACATCAATTGGATAGGTAAGTTAGAATTTTTTTGTCATTTTATTCATTCTTTGTGTCAATTTTTTTATTTTTTTTGTTTATTAAATTGTTAATAATTCCCAAATTTTTAAAACAATGGACCAATTCTTAATTGCAGATTGTAAACCGAGACAATGAGTGAACAACATACTAACCCGGAGTCCGTTGGAACACAAGAAAACCCAAACCTTGGACCTAATGCCGAAGAAAACCGTCAACAAAATCCAAATGCCAAAGAAAACCAAAACTCCCAACCAAATGTTGAACAAGATGACCTTAACCATTATGTAAATGAAATGAGAGTGCACATTTGAGAACTAAGAAACACGAGGGAACCATCTCGAGTGTCTCTTGCCACATCAATTGAGAGCTCAATTGACTCCCTCATCCATGCACGTCGCCAATTAATCGACATGACTGAATATAGGGCTAGGATGTGGGAGTATTACTCCACGGGCATTTCCAAGGAAGCAATAAAAGATTTGAATATTACAAAGGCTCAATTATACAGTGTGTTCATCGATCCAAGAACACAACAACCACCCAACACTAGAAAGCCACATGTCTGCATGGATTGGTGTCATTACAAACCATGGAGGGACAATTGGACATAGAGGTGGTTCATGGTGTACGATAAACCTACCTGCAATAATAGGGAGGTTCCACAGTACTTCCTTTGGCAACTGTGGGCTGAGTTTATGCTCATTTTACATGTCAACTATTTTGACATAACCAAGTTCCAGGGTGTTGGGCGTGGCTCTGCTTCAGATCAACCTGCTGCCAGGAGGACCCACTGAGAGGGCCACTGGCTCCTAGGTGCGACCCCAACCCCTCTCCCCAGCCACCTCAATTACCCCACAATCTTGATCAGATTGAAGAGGAAATGAGGAATGTTGCACGTGGACTCCTCAGACACACCTCCTTTGTAGAAGCAACTACAGTGGAGAGGTCGGGTGACCTTGATAGAGATCCAAGTGCAAGGCCTTCACGACAGGGCCAGGATAGACCTGTGACCGGTGGTAGCCATGATGGGCATTCCAGTTCGACCAGGACAAGGCCACATCTTTGTCACCATTGAGGGAACACTCGCCCTAGCCTGATCGAGGGCTGTTATATGGATCAGGTCAGCAATTTTTTTAATGTGTTTTCAATCATCACTTGATAACTTGTAAAGTATTTTCAAAGTATTTTTGTTTGAATTAAACTATTATTTCAATGTACAGTTATTCGGAATTGAGACACCAACATGGGAGAACATAGGATCTCCCAACCTGGATGCAGCAATGGCAGCTGCAACTGAAATTGCAGCACCTCACACGGAGTTATTTTCAGTACCTCATAATATTGTTATCACTTATGTCATTTATATTACTTAAGTATTTATATTTATGGCATACACGTTGATACTTGGTACAATGTTTTTGAATATCTTAATTGCCTAAATAATGACATGTTTAACATGTATGCATTTTGGTGTCCACAGGTGTTCCCTGACTACGGTGATCAACCATCCCCGCCAGGGATTGGCAGATCACCATATACACAGGTACAATGTGTAGTTATAAGCACACTTTTAATTTGAATTGTTACTACTTACTATGGTTTAATTTATTGTTTGTTTACTAAATTGTGATATTACAAATGTATATGTAGGTGCCACCAACAACTGTAGGTCCCCATTTTAGTCCTATGTTTCCACCTTCTCCCATGAGTCCCCCCCCCCCTCACTTCCATCTAGACCCATCCCTCCGTCCACCCCCTCCCTTCCATCCATCCTCCCCTCTCCGGCCATACTCCCCCCCTCCATCCATCCTCCCCCACTCGTCCACGCCCCCCCATCTATACATCTTCCCCAATTTATCCACTCCCCCCTATCTATCCATCCTCCCCCATTCGTCCATGCCCCCCCTTCCTTCCAGCTTCCCCTCTTCTTCCATAACCTCTCTTTCATCCATCCTCCTCCCTCTATGCAAGACTTCCCTCCCATGCACCATCCCTCAACATCCCCCCTAGTCCTTTTCATTCGATACCCTCTATCATACAACCGGCAGGGGTTCATCATCCACGATGTCCTCCTCCACCCCATACCACCATGTCTTCTCCCACCATATCATCCCCACTTCCCACCACTAATGTGGCATCTACTCTTCTAGTATCCTCATATGTGTCTCAAGTGGTTGCACCTGTAGTGGCTGCCACTACATCTGCGCTGCCCCCCATGACTGCATCGAAGTTGGTTGTCCAGCCATCTGCTCCACCTACTAGCCCAGAAGCCTAGCCATGTCCATCATCGGAGGTGTTCATGGTGAGAATCAAGCTAATTTATGAAAATATTTTGATGCATTAACAAAAATTAATGTAAGCAATTATTACTTTTCAATGAAATGATTGTTGTAAATGTTGTAGGATGGAATTGCTGAGAGGCTCTGCACATCCAGGACACCTGCCTCACATTTCCCACTCGCATCAGAGGTGATTTATTTAAGATTTGAATTCTACATTTGTTTTATAAATGTGGTAAATGTTGCAAATGCTTGAAAATGACGGTATCTTATATCATTTGTTCCAGAGACCGGGGAGATGGTCTACTCCTAGATGGAGTAAGACCGAGGCACCAGTAGCTCGAAGAGTAGGAAGATCAACTTTGGAGATGCACCTAGGAGTGACGGGGTTGGTCATAATGCTTGACACACCATGTTATGTACATTAGCCATGATGTGGCACTTTTGTGCACCAGTTTCCATGTACTTTGTATCTATGGCATGATTTTTCATGTATTTTGGATCTACGGCATGAGTTGTTGCATTTTCTATAGGGCACGAGTTGCCATTGTATGTACATTGGGAACCATGTTCCACTATTTGCCAGAAATTGTATATGTTTGGATGAGTTTTGTAGCCTTAATGTACATGGATTTTCAGTTATGTGATCTATATCGATGTTGTCTATATTAGTATCTTGTTGTCTAATGTTGTTGTCTTATGTTGTGTGTATCATGATGTGATGTTGTCTAAATTTATTTTTTACTTCTATCTGTCCATGGCATGTGGTCTTAAGTTTTGGTACCAATGATGTCCATGCATTAGTTGATAATGCGAATCAACCTGAAGCTTACCTAGATCTTAGAAGAGAAGTTGGATATCATAGTTCAGCTTGGTTTATCTTTCCACATGTAAAAGCTTGTAATGGTATCTATGTTAAGAAAACATTATAAACATAGGCTAACTGAAACAAAATCATGTGTGAGAATTAATCTAAAAACAAACAGAATAAATGGATGGACAAATCACACCTCATGGCACATAAGATATATATTGGGAACTTGAGTACTAGGAAAAGAATACTTAAAAATAGAAAATGTCCATTGTTGTCAAAAGGTTAAAATGATATCCAACATGATTTTTAATAGCTCTACATAATGAGATCCCAAATGTCCATACTCTACATAATGAAATGTCGTCACTAGTATTTATATTGACCATTTTGTCTACTTAAGATCATGCAACAAATTAATAACCAAGTTATGGAATCATTTCTTAATCAATTGTCACCATACAAATAGGACAACCTTGAGCACAATGTATAGCTAGCTCATTAATTCTCACTCACGGATATAGCCACCTTTGATTTGATGACCATCACATCCACTACCATTTACAATTAGGACTTCCTTAATTTATCATTATGTGATAGCGATCTAATATTATGTAGACACATTGACTTAAACACATATAGTTGACATTACAATAAATGACTACTATGAGGTGTATTTTTTAGGCTATATCCACCTCAACACACCAGCTTGTTACCCCAATACCCCAAATGCTTTCGAATTCTGTCTGGAAGGGATTGAGGGGTATTAAGACATCCTAATTCATCTATTGGACACTCAGACACTTGTTAAAGACATTTAGGACTTGGATTACATCAATGGAGTCACACATACACCCTCATCAAGTTGCATGCATCCCTTAGTGCGCCATCAACACTAGAACATGTAAGCATTACTACATGTTGGAATAAGCTTTACTAATGTTATGACAATATTAGGTTTTCCATCCATTGAGAAAGTTTTCAAAGGTGTGCATATCCACCATATAAAAATATTCATGGTACAACCAATTTCAAACCATTCGGTTTCTAAATTAGGTATTTGGTGCCAGGTACAACAGTTTTCTAGTTGATGATGGACCCTTGCTATATAGATGAGATACAATGCATATATGTGTATAGTGATTTGGATTCAAATGTATGCACATGGATATACATGTACAATGAAAATGATTTAATTTTTATATGTATTATAATTTAGGGCTAGATCTTAGGCTACATAATAGGGTTTCATTGTGATTAGAATACAAACTAGGGTTTACGCTACCAACTAGGGTTTTTAGGCTAGGATCTCGTGTTTCTAAGATAGGATCCAAGCTCTAGGGTCACCATCTTAATGTTTAATTCCACTATCACGACATCATTCTCACCAATACCATGCCCATTACTACAATCACCATCAAGCCTCTCAATCCCACTTTGTACATTTCCAATACTTCCAAGTTAAAATTTATAGGTCTTGTTGCTAAAAGATTTTCACTTATCTATTCACATAGACAAATCCACTGCCGTGAAAGATTTGTTGTAGCTTGTTATACATGCAAGTTCACATGCAATAATAGTTGAGAAATCCAAAACATCGTATACCTTGGAAAAACAACCTTATTAATCTTCTTTTGACAAAGGAAGGGGAGAACATCATAGTACAGTCTCAATAGCAATGTGTTTTTTAATGAATGGCCTCTATAAAGGGCATACTATATTTATCTGGTCTTTAAAGCCAAGTCATTTGGAATAGAATGTCACAATTTCAATTACACCATTAATGCAACGTGTTCAAATTGAAAGCTTTGTTTCGTTGCACTACATGTGGCCAAACATTAACTTCCACGAATTATTCTTTAATAAAAAAAATTATTAAATGATATTTTTTTAAGTCTAACTTCATTGCTGAAGGGTTATTTTGTCACTAAAAATTCGTGTCAAGGGCAATGCAAAAATTCAAAACGTAAAAAAAAATTAGTTTGAAGGGAGGAGATGAAATGAAATTCCAATGCGAAATGACATTGCCAATAATTGAAATCTTCACATGATCAATGCTCTATGCATGTTGGCTTGCATGAGTGTTTCATGTTGACCAAATTTTATCTACACATTGCTACAAATACGTGCCATCATCAACATCTCCATCATCATCATCTTCTCAATCAACCTCATCAACATCTCCATCATCATCATCTTCTCCATCATCATCATCATCATCTTCATCACCATCACCATCATCATCAACGTCTTCATCATCATCGCCATATTCATCATCATCACCATCTTCATCATCATTGTCATCTCTAGGTTCGTCATCAACATCTCCATCATCATCATCATCATCATCTTCATCACCATCACCATCATCAACAACGTCTTCATCATCATCACCATCATCATCATCATCAACATCGTCATTGTTATTGTCATCTCTAGGTTCCTCATCAACATCTCCATCATCATCATCTTCTCCGTCATCATCATCATCACCTTCATCACCATCACCATCATGATCAATGTCTTCATCATCATCACCATCATCATCATCATCAACATCTTCATCATCATTGTCATCTCTAGAATCCTCATCAACATCTCCATCATCGTCATCTTCATCACCATCACCATCATCATCAACGTCTTCATCATCATCACCATCTTCATCATCATTGTCATCTCTAGGTTCCTCATCAAAATCTCCATCATCATCATCATCATCTTCATCACCATCACCATCATCATCAACGTCTTCATCATCATCACCATCTTCATCATCATTGTCATCTCTAGGTTCCTCATCAACATCTCCGTCATCGTCATCTTCTCCATCATCATCATCATCATCTTCATCCATCACCATCATCATCAACGTCTTCATCATCATCACCATCTTCATCATCATTGTCATCTCTAGGTTCCTCATCAACATCTCTGTCATCGTCATCTTCTCCATCATCATCATCATCATCTTCATCCATCACCATCATCATCAACGTCTTCATCATCATCACCATCATCATCATCAACAACAACATCTTCATCATCATTGTCATCTCTAGGTTCCTCATCAACATCTCCATCATCATCATCTTCTCCATCATCATCATCATCATCTTCATCACCATCATCATCAATGTATTCATCATCATCACCAACATCATCATCATCAACATCTTCATCATCATTGTCATTTCTAGGTTCCTCATCAACATCTCCATCATCATCATCTTCTTCGTCGTCATCATCATCATGATCATCTTCATCACCATCACCATCATCATCAACGTCTTCATCATCATCACCATCATCATCATCATCAACATCTTCATCATCATTTTCATTTCTAGGTTCCTCATCAACATCTCCATCATCATCATCTTCTTCGTCATCATCATCATCATCTTCATCACTATCACCATCATCATCAACATCTTCATCATCATCACCATCTTCATCATCATCACCATATTCATCATCATTGTCATCTCTAGGATCCTCATCAACATCTCCATCATCATCATCTTCATCTTCATCATCATCATCATCATCATCATCTTCATCACCATCACCAGTACCATCATCATCAACGTATTCATCATCATCACCATCATCATCATTATCACCATAAGTGCTCGGTGGATGATTT
Source organism: Larix kaempferi (assembly GCA_027924585.1). Lineage (NCBI taxonomy): Eukaryota > Viridiplantae > Streptophyta > Pinopsida > Pinales > Pinaceae > Larix > Larix kaempferi. The sequence goes on along the minus strand of BSBM01001051.1, from coordinate 880,513 downwards.
TCCAAAGTTGATCCTCGTGTGCAAAAATTGCACACTCCCTTACTAGGAAAAACCCTAGTTTCCAAAATTGACTTACAATGTGACACTGGGGCCATGGGACTGGAGGAGAGAGGCACCCCTAGCACTATCTCGGCGTCCGGAATCCAACAGAGTCGACGGTTTGTCGATCGGATCCACGGTCGTCATTGTATGGCTCGTTCCGTCTCGCATCCAAAAGGCCTTCAGGGACACCTGCTGGATACCTGTCAGGGGCATAGAAATCCAAACGTGCAACAAAACATGGTTCCAGGGAGTCCTGCAAGTGTTTCTAGGCAGGTTCCGGCTAGGAATGCTAGCCATAAGTGCCTGGTGGATGGATTTCCAAAGTTGACCCCCGTGTGCAAAAATTGCACACTCCCTTACTGAGCAAAACCCTAGTTTCCAAAATGGACCTACAAAATTACACCCGGGCCACTAGACTGGAGGAGAGGGGAACCCCTAGCACTATCTCGATGTCCTGAATCTAACGGAGTCAACAGTTTGTCAATCAGAGCCATGGTCGTCATTCTATGGCTTGTTCTGTCTTGCATCGAAAAGGCCTTCAGGGACACCTATCGGATACCTGCCGAGGGCATTGAACTCCAACCGTGCAACAAAAATGGGTTATGGGGAGTCCTGCAAGTGTTCCTAGGGAGGTTTCGGCTGGGAACGCTAGCCATAAGTTCATGGTGGATGATTTTGCAAAGTTGACCCCCGTGTGCAAAAATTGCACAATCCCGTACTGAGCAAAATCCTAGTTTCCAAAATGGACGTACAAGGTGACACTGAAGCCACAGGACCGGAGGAGAGTGGCACCCCTAGCACTATCCTAGCATCCTGAATCCAACAGAGTTGACAGATTGTCGATCGAAGCCACAGTCATCATTCTATGGATCGTTCCGTCTCGCATCCAAAAGGCCTTCAGGGACACCTGTTGGATACCTACCGAGGGCATAGAAATCCAACTGTGCAACAAAACCAGGTTCCGGGGAGTCCTGCAAGTGTTTCTAGGCATGTTCCGGCTGGAAACGCTAGCCATAAGTGCCCAATGGATGGATTTCCAAAGTTGACCCCCATGTGCAAAAATTGCACACTCCCTTACTGAGCAAAACCTTAGTTTCCAAAATGGACCTACAAAATGACACCCCAGCCACAGGACCGAAGGAGAGGGGCACCCCTAGCACTATCCCGATGTCCTGAATGCAACGGAGTCAATGGTTTGTTGATCAGATCCATGATTCGTTCTGTCTCGCATCCAAAAGGCCTTCAGGGACACGTGTTGGATACCTTTCAGGGGCATAGAACTCCAACCTTGCAACAAAACCGAGTTCCGGGGAGTCCTGCAAGTGTGTATAGGTAGGTTCTGGCTAGGAACGCTAGCCATAAGTGCCCAGTGGATGATTTTGCAAATTTGACCCCCATGTGCAAGAATTGCACACTCCCTTACTAAGCAAAACCCTAGTTTCCAAGATGGACCTACAAGATGACACCCGAGCCATGGGACCGGAGGAGAGGGGCACCCCTAGCACTATCCAAGCATCCTGAATCCAACGGAGTCAATGATTTGTCGATTGGAGCCACGTTCGTCATTTTATGGCTCGTTCTGTCTCACATCCAAAATGCTTTCAGGGACACCTGTTGGATACTTGTCGGGGGCATAGAACTCCAACCGTGCAAAAAAACTGGGTTCCAGGGAGTCCTACAAGTGTGTCTATGCAAGTTCTGGCTGGGAACGCTAGCCATACGTGCCCGATGGATGGATTTCCAAAGTTGACCCTCGTGTGCAAAAATTGCACACTCCCGTATTGAGAAAAACCCTAGTTTCCAAGATGGACGTACAAGGTGACACCGAGGCCATGGGACCGTAGGAGAGGGGCACCCCTAGCACTATCCTGACGTTCTGAATCCAACGGAGTCGACGGTTTGTCGATCGTAGCCATGGTCGTCATTCTATGGCTCGTTTCGTCTCGCATCCAAAAGGCCTTCAGGGACACCTGTTAGATACCTTCAGGGGGCATAGAAATCCAACCGTGAAACAAAACCGGGTTTCGAGGAGTCTTGCAAGTGTGCCTAGGGAGTTTTCGACTGGGAACGGTAGCCATAAGTGCCCGATTGACGATTTTGCAAAGTTGACCCCCTGTGCAAAAATTGCACACTCCCGTACTAAGCAAAACCCAGGTTTCCAAAATGGACCTACAAAATGACACCCGGGCCATGGGACTGTAGGAGAGGAGAACCCCTAGCACTAACCCGACATCCTAAATCCAACAGATTCGACGGTTTGTCGATCGGAGCCACGATCGTCATTCTATGGCTCATTTTATACATTTTTCTCCAATATAACCACCTTCCCTACATATAGAATCAATATTCTGTTTCTGAAATCCCTTCTCATTATTAAAATCTATCAAGGTCGTAGGAGCGCCTATGCCAACGACATCTTCAGTTGTCATGACAAATTCCAACGAAGGTTCCACATGTGGTTCATAGTCATTGTCCTCTGCATTCTGCACCCAAAACAAAACAATAATCTTACCATGGAAATAGAGAAAACATATAAGATTATAAAATGACTACTAAAATTGTAACTCAGTAAATACCTGAATCAGCTCCATCAAAAAATGCACATCCCTGGTGTATAATTCAGCAGATAATTGTTTAAATGCTTGATGTAAATCTTCTGTAAGTGGATTTTCTTTTTCCCCAACACAGAACTTGTCTTTCCTGATCTTTTCAATATGTTCCTTGGGGGTCGCCATAAATGTCACCAAACACAATCCACAGTAAAATCCTTTATCACCAAACACAATTCACAGTAGAATCCTGTCGGTAAAACCTGTCATTAAAAAAATAAAAATAAAACCCAATTTAGTATAAGGAGACATGGAGATAAAGAATAGAGTCACTTCCAAGATGCAAGAGCCTCTGAACCACTTCTGGAAAACGAATGCTTACCAGATCATTTTCAGCCTCAAACGCCTCGACAATGGAGAAACAGCTCAGGTTTCTCCTTTGTCGTTACGTTTGGCCTTAAATTTGTGAAAGGCCTAAGGATAAGGCCATACTTATCACACTGCAAGATACTCTTGGTCACTTCCAAGATGCAAGAGCCTCTGAACCACTTTTGAAAAATGAATGCTTACAGGATTGCCCAAACCGTGGCTCCGTTCGTGAATCCATCGATTCCGGTGGGTCCAGGACATTGGATTTCAACTAGGGGACCCCCCATACCGTGCCTCGAAGACCCGGAAGCGGTGCCAATGAGTCATCTCCAGAGGTAGGGTTTTGCTTAGTGAAGGCCTTTCGAATATTGCTCAATGTAACGCCCATATTTTTTATTCGGCATATTTATTAGTTAGATACACCATACTTTATTTCTTATATATTCTGTTGAACTCAGCTCGACTGAGTAAACTATATTGGACCTCATTATATGATGTTACTCTGTTTTATGATTTCACCATGATTATGATGTTACTATGTTATGCGGTTATGATGTCATGATTATCATATGATTTCCTTATTTTACGATTGCAGTATATGTTTATATGTTTTCATTAATGAAATGTGAAATATATGATTCGGTACGTGGATACCATCTTCTTATATGAATTATTGAAATGTTATATGTCATACGCATCTATGATGAGCTAAAAAGGTTACATGAAATAAAATGATAACATGGATCAATTGGCGATCAATGGAAAATGCTTTCTATAAATTGTATTTTGCAAAATACTAACCTACAGGACACAAGGGCTATGGGATAGCCAGTTACTTGATCTGATATATATTGGAAAGGAAAAACATGTTCATACAGCAAACCTTAGCAGCCAAAATGAGGATACGATAACACAAACTGATAATCCTGATAGCAGCAAAGTATGAGTTGATAAGGGCGTAGGCCCAGTATGTTGAGAGGGATGGATGTGTTTCCCACCCTATGTTTCCATGAGACCCGAGGTCGTGGGAGGGCCGTGCTGAGACACGCTCCCCATGTTGTTGTGATGACGATGGTCGGATGCCTGCTAGGGGAGGATAGGTCCGTTGTTCAGCCGACGCTATCACTCTCAAGTTCTATGTGGTCAGATCAGTGAGTCCGACATCCACTTTTGTACTAGCAGAGGAAGGATAGGGAGGATGCTGGACGTAGGTTATGATGGGAGGATGTGTTAGTTAGTACTGTTGAGGGTTTAGTATTCCTTGATTCCGAGTTAGTGGTAGTAGGTACCCTTCCTTGTACATGATTGATTAAACTAATGTAAAGATAAAGATAATGATGTGAAATCGTAAAGAACTAACTGTTAAATAACTGTGAATGTTGAAGTAATTGTACTATATATATTATGTTTGTTCTTCTACATGGGGGTAAATACTACTATTAGTTAGCAGGTATGCATAGGCGGGATGGGGTTTGTCTATAGTACATTTATGATCTGTGCATGCGCTGGCAACGCATGCACACCTTGCACATGTACACTATAATCGATATACAAACACTTAACATATTGAATAAATGTATAAGTTGTCATAAGTAATTAGGTTAATCATGCATTGACCGAATTCAGATAATGGATATAAAGTTATCTAAGATGTGTAAAACAAGTCAATTAAGCTACGCATTACCCGTTGGTAAACATTGTGATATACAATTGAGACAAGTGTCATCAGTTAACATTGTCGTCTAAGAATTGTTGTAAATAAGGTAATGGTACTGTTTAGTTAATTAGTAAGGTTGTTTAAGCACTTAAGGGTGCTTTGTTTAGAAGAACGATGATACTATGTAGATGTTAGGGTACTCATGTGATAAACAAATGATGTAAAAGACATCTTTATTAAATTCACCATTATTATTACCTTATGGGGATTTAATTAATATTATTACCTAAAATTTATTTTAATAATATTACTACCCATGTCGTAACAATTGCAAAATAGGTGAAATTTAAATATTGATTAATGAATGATTAGAATGTGATTATTTTACATTTCTAAGTTAGACATAATAGGATAACTATTTTTGGAATGAACGTGATGTGATGGGAAATGGGTTATTACTATTTAATTATTCAATATGAATCATAGAATTTAAAATCTCAAGATAAGTGATCTCGACGGATAAGGTAGACCCTTAAGACACGCCATGTCCAAGTTGAAAGGGGTCAAATATTTATATAATATTTTATTAATTACCTCAATAACAATAAATACAAGGTTTGGTGAAAAGACTTGTAATTAATAAACCTTGTCCCGAATGGATAACCTTTGGGTGATAATTCCCACCGTAATAAATACTTACGACCGTCAATCCAAAACCAAATAAATTTTCCATGAGAGTAATTAATTATACATTTTTATAAAGAACCGTGTATGAATGAACTGGTGATAGGAGTACATGTTGAGGGGCTCGAGAGGAGGATTTTGGGTAGGTGGAGTAAGCCCAAGATATTCTCGAGGAAGGGAAAGTATATAGAGGGGGAGAGCTTGGAGTAAAAGGGAGAGGTTTTTGGGGAAAAACAGAAAGTTTGGAGAACCGAAGAGAGGACTGCTCTCGGGATTATCAGATTGTGGGCTCGAGGGCTTGGAAATCCTTTGATTTCCAAGGGCCAGCAAGATAATAGCTGGTCGGTAGGGTGGACACTTCATTTTGGTTGTCTAAGAGGTTATACAACCTACGGTTAGCATCAGCATCAGGTAATTTCCTTGTTATTTACGTTATTTGATTATTATGCTAAAACTTACTGTAAACATGCATAACTTGCTATTTACTAATTTACTAAGTTGTGAAACATATTCTTATGCTGAAACCTGATTGTTGAAAAGAAAATATTGATTTGTTTGTTTATTTTCAATTACGAATGTAAGGTTGATAAAAACACGACAGTACACTAAATATCATTTAGACGCATAGTAATTGTTAGAAATTTACTCCCATACACCTGACAAAGTTTAATACGTAGAATATTAACTCTGAAATTTTACTCAGTGCTCTGCTGTAAAAACCAGAGCACTACAGATGGTATCAGAGCAAGGTTCGAACTCTCGAACCTAATGGCCTATAGGAAATAGAAACTAAGCATCCTTAAGCAAAAAAAAAAATATCTGTAAATCTATGTAGAACTCTATGCAAAAATCCGAATGTAACCGTAGTTATCTGCACAAACACAAAAATCAGAAATAGTTAGTTATATATATATATATCTAGCAGTAGAGTAAAAAATTCTGTAAATTTTGTAAGAAAACAAGAAGACGTTGCATATTTGGCATAAGAAAACTCGGGCCTTAGGGCCTATTCACACCCAAATATATATATATATATATATATCCTGGAAATTATAGGTATCTAGTTTTGCAACAAAAAAATATATATATATAATAAATAAATAAAATAAATAAATTTAGAAAAACAAAGATAGTGTGAGTATTAAAACTACAAACTGATATAAACTTATCACGAACAAAGAAATTTTAAAAAGTCCATAAAAACAAATACAGCGGAAGTTACATAACCTTAGGATTGCAAATTTCAAATGCAGATTTTACATCTAGGGAAGGCAAGAGTTCTGAGTGGCAGGGATTATTGGTCTTTTGATCACTCCTCATATAGATTTTTTTTACCTATTTGTTCGACTTAATCCAATACGAAAATTGCAGTTTTAGCAATTTGTTAGACTTAAACCCAATAGGAAAATGGAAAATACATGCTTTTATCTCTCTATTAATATTTGAATCTCTGCAAGGGATTTGGTACTATGCGCAAAAGTTTTGCTTTGCATACAAGAGTTGTTAGCTGTAGCATAACTCCAATGATATTACAAATATATTTCACACCAATTTTAATCCATGAAAACATTCAAACAATATGCCAAGCATGGATCCATACTTCCACATCTCCCATCCAGCGTTCTGTCCATGAATTTAGAGGTATATAAATGTACAACGATCTCAATAGAGACCCATCAAAATCTAATGCCCATACATATTGTTGAACTACACAGGGAATCCAGCTTTCGAGCTAATTAACTGCAGAGAAATGTAACCCTAGCAGAATACGACTTTTACACAATTAGAGATCGTGAGCATAGTTCGACCGATTCAATTAGACAAACTGAAATTCGCCCCTGAATATTGCAGGGTAGCGTACACACATATCTAACTTTTATGCTGGAAACGCAGCCTATATGAGGACCCTATCTAAGTATTATAAACTGAAATTCGCCCTGTCATTCATAGTGTATGGTTAAACTCACTCAACTCCTAATCCAAGCAAGAGGTAAGTTAGAACGCAGAGTTCCCTTTGTCAACACATATGGTAGGGGATCGCATCTCTCAGCTATTGATACTGGCAGGGATGCGCATAAAAACCCATCGTCAATATAACCAAGCTAGGCCGAGAGACTTATAAATTAGAATTTATTCGGATGCAACCAAACTGGCTGAGAGCTATATAAAAATGCAGCTATATAAAAAAAAAATGCATTATTCAGAAGTAACCTCGTTTCTTTGGCAGACTCCAGATCCTTCCTTCGTGCAAAGATCAGACTTCTCATCTTCCTATGCCTTCGACTTTGAATACCTTCCATCAAACTACTTTCTGAAATATCCTCACCAGGGATGCGAGAGCGTGGGATGAACTTCCACCTTACTCAGGGAAAATGGGATAACAGTTAATATCCAAAACCGCCATGAAATAGGAGCTTCTTTTATCACGCTGTGTTGATATTTTTTCTCTATTTTTTGTATTATTCATAAGCTTGCTCTTATCGTAATAAAGCAAGCATGCCCACAACAAAGATACAGGCCCAGCCTTAGAGCTCAGCACTGAGAGCGAGACCAACAGACAAGTTGAAATAAGGTCCATAATCACCACAATTGTCCAAGCGCCCACACAAAGGATAGCCGAGCCGACAACTGATTTAAAAACAAAATTAAACCCTTATTCCCTCCGCCTATGCATTTTCTACGAGGACTCTCAGAACAAAAATGTAACCCTCTTCCTATGTCTGCTCGCTAGCAAGCATTCCTTTGTTACCTGGTCTGAACGCCATTAACCCTCAGTTGCTTGCCCTCAATATGGATGTTATGACATTCAGTTATTTCAGGCTTGAAATGAACAGATGATTAAAAGACCTCATAGATCTTCCTGCTTACTTCACTTATAGCTTAGAAACTAGAATCAAACCTCGATATCGGAAATTATCAAGGAAGGGAATAAAATGCAGTTTATCATGGTTCCTAATTTGTAGTGATGAGAAGTTTGCAGAAAGACTGGATGCCGAGTACATTGAAATTGAGGAAACGGAGCCATCTTTAAGTTCGGGTGGACCATTAGAATCAGCACAAAAAGAAAGATTTTCAGAAGACGACGAGGAGGAAAGTGATTATGGCTAAGAAACTGAAGAGGGTTCATTTTTCAAACGTACACTTTCCATATAGTGCACATTACGGGCTCAAGGTACCCAAGTCGTGAGGCAATCCAACCACCTAATATTTTGTAGTTCTGCAAATAGAAACTCAGAAAAGTTGTCTTAGGTTTCAGCTTTCAATTTCTAAAAACATAGCCAGTTTTAAATTCAACATTTCTATTTTCAACGAATGGTCGCGCGCAGGAAAGGAAAACTACCAATTTAAAAGGAACCAGGTGGAGATTATACCTGAAATCAGATAGAGCTGAACCACTTTCCCTGGCGGAGTTGCAGAGCAAAAACTCAGAAAGAGAAGGCAAAATGGCCGCGTCTTGGGGATTGACCCTATTTAGGGTTCCCCCACTCTCGCATGGCGGTGGGGTGCGTGGAGAGACCACGTGCCTTCATGCTTCTTCTCATGGCAGTAGGAGGACGCGTGGGCCTCATGCAAGGGCACGACGGGCCCATGAAGATCTTAGGGGTAGGTTAGTATTATTCGAACAAATTAAAATTATCTAAATTTGGTAATTGATTAAAATTGTTAAAAATTTAAATTAATTATTATAATTCAATGTTGTCAATTATTCGAAAACTTTAAAATAATTTAAAGTTATTTTTTTGTTGTTTGGTGAAATTAAATTTGGTTAAATTTATTAGCACAATTATCAATTAGTTAAAATTTAACAAAACCATAATTTCACTTTAGTGATTATTACATGAATTATAATTAGAATTAAAAATTAATATGAATTATGGTTTAATTAATTATGGTTTACATTTCATGTTAGGATTAGTAAAATTCTAGTTATTTATTTGATTTCTTATAAAATAAAAATAAAATAAAAATAAAATAAAATAAAATATAAAATTTGCCGAGATTTCAACTCCTAGTCGAAGGGATGAGAGAGACCTGAAATTTCAAAAACAAGACACCGTTAAGATCAGCATGACGAGCTGAACACCATGACAAAAATTGTTTAGTAAAAATGACTATAGATTTTACTGCGCTAATCCTGACAATTTGTTATCTCATGATGCAAGTTATTTCTTACGCATAAGTATAAGTGTATGAATACCTACATTTTAGTTCCGCGTATATTTGATTGAACAACTAAGGATATGATTTTATTTCAAAAACTCAGGAACTATCATGGTAACAACACACAGAGGTCGAGGTCGGGGTCAAGGTCGACCACCGTCACCACCACCTCCGCCACCGTCGTCGCCGCCAACACCGCCACAACCAACCTCAACACCAGAAATGCAGATCATAATGAGGTCTTTGGAGGATATTATGACCACAATGAATAGGCAGTCGGAAAGGGCCATCGAGGTGGAAACCACTCAAGTGAGTCGAGAGAACTCTGAAAGGGCACATGGCCCAAGACTGGAACCGCTTCAGGACATATCGAGGGAGTTACAAAAGATAAAGGTTCCTGAGTTTTCAGGAGGACGACCCGGTAAGCATGCAGAGGCATGGCTGGAAGGCATGAAGAGATGCTTCGCATTGAATGAGTACACATCTAGTTCCAAGGCTAGGATGGCCGTCTTTCAGCTTAAAGGTGATGCTTTGAATTGGTGGTCAGACCTCGAGAAGCAGTTGCACCTTACTCCTCTTACAACTTCTTGGGAACTATTCGAGGAGAGGTTCCACATGAAGTATTTGCCAAATTATTACAAGGAAGAACAGGCAGGTGCACTCCATGCCTTAGTACAGGGAGACAAGACGGTGGAGGAGTATGAATCTCGGTTTATGGAACTAGTAAAATATGTTCCTTACCTAGATGCAGATGATTGTCAGGTAGAGCATTTTGTGTATGGACTTAACTACAAGATTGGAGCTGCTGTGCGGATGTGGAATCCGACTTGAGTTGCCATGGCAGTTGAGTATGCTCGTTATGCAGCTGATACGTCAGATGGAAAAGGGGGTAGTAAGTTGACAGGAACCAATCAGTATGTTTCAGGGAAGGCATCACGTCCTTACTTCAAGGGAGGACAATCTAGACCTCCTCCTTACAGTAACAGGTTCACACCGAGGGGTAATACTTCAGTTAACTCAATCTCGCAGGCATCGTCCGCAACCCACCAAAGCCAGGGACGTACACAAGGAAGTTCCTATAGAGGAGCAAGGGGTTTTAGAGGAACCAGGGGAAGGAACTCATCTCAGAGGATTCCTTCGAGCAACATGCAAGCCCCTCCCAATATATCTTGTTGGGGATGCGGGGTCCTCATTTCCAGCGAGACTGTCCCAAGGGTCAGTCGAGCAGCAGGTACAGGGGAGGAAAAGCACCCATGGATAGTTCGGGTAACAGTCATCGGATTCATGTAACGGTTCATAACCACCAAGCAGAACATCAGTCTACCGTAGTAGAATCCACTGGTAATGTAAACAATGTCAAACTTAAAATTTTGTTTGATCCAGGAGCAACTGATAGTTTTATTTCACCATTTGCATTAGATAAATGTGGGTTGGAAGCCTACGAGCACGATGATTTCAAACTGGTTGAAATGGCTTCAGGAGCTAAGCAAACAGTAGGTCTTAAAGTGAGAAGTTGTGAGGTTGACTTAGGAGTGTGCACCACTAAGTTGGATGCTTATGTCACCAATTTGGGGACTTATGACCTCATTATTGGCATGGATTGGTTAGAAGACCATAGAGCTTTCATAGACTGCTATGCGAAGATGGTGTTGTGCCTCGATGACGAGGGAAGGACAATTCAAATCCAAGGCTTGAAGAGGAAGATATCCCTTTGTTTCATCTCTATGGTGAAAGCTAAGCGGTGCCTAAGACAAGGATGCCAGTTGTTCGTAGTGGAGGCCGTGAGCGATAGTAAAGGACCTTCCTTGAATTCTTACCCAGTACTTTCCGAGTTCAAGGATGTCTTTCCGAGGGAATTGCCAGGACTACCTCCAGAAAGAGAGCTCGATTTCACAATCAAACTAAAACCTGGTGCAGAACCTATCTCAAAAACTCCGTATAGAATGACAACTTCAGAGCTCCGTGAGTTACAGATCCAGTTAAAAGAGTTGCTAGATTTGGGACTGATTAGACCTAGTATCTCACCGTGGGGAGCACCAGTGATCTTCGTTAAGAAGAAGGATGGATCCCTGCGACTGTGCATAGATTACAGAGATTTGAACAAAGCCACAGTGAAGAACAAGTATCCCATACCAAGAATTGATGACCTCTTTGATCAAATGAAAGGTGCGTCAGTCTTCTCAAAGATTGATTTACGATCAGGGTATCACCAGTTGAGGATCAAGGAAGGCGACATTCCTAAGACTGCCTTTCGAACTCGATTTGGGCATTACGAGTTTGTAGTGGTACCATTTGGTTTGACCAATGCTCCAGCTATATTCATGAGCCTCATGAATGGGGTCTTCCGAAAATACTTCGACTGCTTTGTTCAGGTCTTCTTAGATGATATTCTTATATATTCTAAGAATGAGAAGGAGCATGAGGAACACTTGTGGTTAGTCTTGACATGCTTAAGGGAACATAAACTTTATGGTAAATTATCAAAGTGTTCCTTCTTCCAAAAAGAGATTCACTACTTGGGACACATCATCTCAGGTGAAGGGATCTCTGTAGACCCGGAAAAGGTAAATGCGATTGAAGATTGGCCAATTCCAAGGAATGCTCATGAGGTGCGCAGCTTCATGGGGTTAGCAGGCTATTACCGGAGGTTTGTGGAAGGATTTTCTAAAATTGCAAAACCTATTACCACCTTGCAACGCAAGGGAATCCGGTATGAATGGACCGATGAATGCGATGCCGCTTTTACAGAGTTAAAAAGATCGTTGACAAGTGCACCGATCTTGCGGGGTACCAGACATGGATAAAGATTTCATGGTATGCACCGACGCCTCGAAGCAAGGAATAGGAGCGGTGTTGATGCAGGAAGGTGGGGTAATAGCTTATGCATCTCGAAAGTTGAAACCTCATGAAGAGCAGTATGCCACGCATGATCTAGAATTGGCAGCAGTAATGTTGGCACTAAAATTATGGAGGCACTACCTAGTTGGTAGAAGCTTCACCCTTAAAACAGACCATCAGAGCTTGCAGTACATCTTTACCCAAAGGGATTTGAATGCTAGGCAACGGTGATGGAGTGAGTTCATGAGTGAGTATGACTTTGGTATCTCTTACATCAAAGGAAAGGAGAATGTGGTGGCAGACGCTCTAAGCCGAAGGCCGAGACTTTTCTCCTTAATTCCCTTGAAGGTGGACTTGAGAGAAAGAGTACTAGGACAACTATTGGGCGATAGTTGGTACCTAAAAGTAACCTCAGCTATTCAGAATGGAAAGGAACAAGAATTGAAGTATGATGGATACCATCTTGAGGAAGATGGATTGTTGCGGTATCAGGGAAGGATGTATGTTCCTAAGGAAGGTGATATCAGGGAAACAATCCTTAGAGAGGCCCATAGATCGCATTACTGTGCGCACCCAGGGGTGAAGAAGATGTATACTGACATGAAGCAACTCTTCTTCTGGCCAGGTATGAAGATGGATGTAGTGGATTTTGTTTCGAAGTGCCTTGAGTGTCAACAAGTTAAGGCAGATCATCATCACCCGGCCGGTCTCCTACAACCACATGATATTCCTATGACTAAATGGGAAGTCATTTCCATGGACTTCGTTGTAGGATTACCACTCACATCTATGAGACATAATGCTATTTTGTTGGTAGTCGACAAACTGACCAAATGTGCTCACTTCATTCCAGTCAGAGACACCTATGATGTGACAGATGTGGCAAGGGTATTCATAAATGAGATTGTACGTCTTCATGGAGTTCCTAAAAAGATAATCTATGACAGAGACCCTAAGTTCACCTCCAGATTTTGGACAAGCATGCAGTCAGCATTAGGGACACAGTTGAACTTAAGCTCAGCTTATCACCCCGAGACAGATGGACAGACAGAGAGGGTAAATCAAGTGATGGAGGACATGCTTAGGATGTATGTTATGGATCAACAGACACAGTGGGAGAAATATCTTCCTTTACTGGAGTTTGCATACAACAATAGTCATCACAGCTCCATTGGTATGCCTCCATATCAGGCATTGTATGGGAGGCCGTGCAGGACACCACTTAGTTGGGACAGGTTAGAGGATCGAGTTTTAATTGGGACTGAATTGATTCAGGAAATGGAGGAGCAAGTGTTACAGATTAGGCAGCGGCTGAAGGAAGCACAGGATAGGAAAAAGAGTTACGCTGATGCACACAGATCAGATAGAACTTATGAATTATGGGATCGTGTATTTATTCTCATCAGACCAAATAAAAGTACCATTCGGTTTGGGAAGGGTACCAAGTTGTCACCTCGCTTTATAGGTCCATTTGAGATTCTTGAGAAAATCGGACCAGTTGCTTATCATCTTGCGCTGCCACCCCACTTGCATAAAACTCATAATGTATTTCATGTTTATGTATTACGACATTACATAGCTGATGAGACTCACAAAATTCATTGGAAGGAATTGCAGGTCTCGACGAGGGAACCTTCAGGGTCGAACCATTACGTATACTTGATCGTAGGGTTCGACAGCTCCGTAGTCGCCATGTGGACCAGGTTAAGGTCCAATGGGACAAGTACAGCCCAGGGTCTGCTACCTGGGAGGACGCAGAGACCATGCGTCGAGATTTTTCCTCACTATTTTGACCATAACTTCGGGACGAAGTTTCCCGAAGGGTGGGTGTATGTAACGCCCATATTTTTGATTCAGCATATTTATTAGTTAGATACACCATACTTTATTTCTTATATATTCTGTTGAACTCAGCTCGACTGAGTAAACTATATTGGACCTCATTATATGATGTTACTCTGTTTTATGATTTCACCATGATTATGATGTTACTATGTTATGCGGTTATGATGTCATGATTATCATATGATTTCCTTATTTTACGATTGCAGTATATGTTTATATGTTTTCATTAATGAAATGTGAAATATATGATTCGGTACGTGGATACCATCTTCTTATATGAATTATTGAAATGTTATATGTCATACGCATCTATGATGAGCTAAAAAGGTTACATGAAATAAAATGATAACATGGATCAATTGTCGATCAATGGAAAATGCTTTCTATAAATTGTATTTTGCAAAATACTAACCTACAGGACACAAGGGCTATGGGATAGCCAGTTACTTGATCTGATATATATTGGAAAGCAAAAACATGTTCATACAGCAAACCTTAGCAGCCAAAATGAGGATACGATAACACAAACTGATAATCCCGATAGCAGCAAAGTATGAGTTGATAAGGGCGTAGGCCCAGTATGTTGAGAGGGATGGATGTGTTTCCCACCCTATGTTTCCATGAGACCCGAGGTCGTGGGAGGGCCGTGCTGAGACACGCTCCCCATGTTGTTGTGATGACAATGGTCGGATGCCTGCTAGGGGAGGATAGGTCCGATGTTCAGCCGACGCTATCGCTCTCAAGTTCTATGTGGTTAGATCGGTGAGTGCGACATCCACTTTTGTACTAGTAGAGGAAGGATAGGGAGGATGCTGGACGTAGGTTATGATGGGAGGATGTGTTAGTTAGTACTGTTGAGGGTTTAGTATTCCTTGATTCCGAGTTAGTGGTAGTAGGTACCCTTCCTTGTACATGATTGATTAAACTAATGTAAAGATAAAGATAATGATGTGAAATCGTAAAGAACTAACTGTTAAATAACTGTGAATGTTGAAGTAATTGTACTATATATATTATGTTTGTTCTTCTACATGGGGGTAAATACTACTATTAGTTAGCAGGTATGCATAGGCGGGATGGGGTTTGTCTATAGTACATTTATGATCTGTGCATGCGCTGGCCACGCATGCACACCTTGCACATGTACACTAGTATCGATATACAAACACTTAACATATTGAATAAATGTATAAGTTGTCATAAGTAATTAGGTTAATCATGCATTGACCAAATTCAGATAATGGATATAAAGTTATCTAAGATGTGTAAAACAAGTCAATTAAGCTACGCATTACCCGTTGGTAAACATTGTGATATACAATTGAGACAAGTGTCATCAGTTAACATTGTCGTCTGAGAATTGTTGTAAATAAGGTAATGGTACTGTTTAGTTAATTAGTAAGGTTGTTTAAGCACTTAAGGGTGCTTTGTTTAGAAGAACGATGATACTATGTAGATGTTAGGGTACTCATGTGATAAACAAATGATGTAAAAGACATCTTTATTAAATTCACCATTATTATTACCTTATGGGGATTTAATTAATATTATTACCTAAAATTTATTTTAATAATATTACTACCCATGTCGTAACAATTGCAAAATAGGTGAAATTTAAATATTGATTAATGAATGATTAGAATGTGATTATTTTACATTTCTAAGTTAGACATAATAGGATAACTATTTTTGGAATGAACGTGATGTGATGGGAAATGGGTTATTACTATTTAATTATTCAATATGAATCGTAGAATTTAAAATCTCAAGATAAGTGATCTCGACGGATAAGGTAGACCCTTAAGACACGCCATGTCCAAGTTGAAAGGGGTCAAATATTTATATAATATTTTATTAATTACCTCAATAACAATAAATGCAAGGTTTGGTGAAAAGACTTGTAGTTAATAAACCTTGTCCCGAATGGATAACCTTTGGGTGATAATTCCCACCGTAATAAATACTTACGACCGTCAATCCAAAACCAAATAAATTTTCCATGAGAGTAATTAATTATACATTTTTATAAAGAACCGTGTATGAATGAACTGGTGATAGGAGTACATGTTGAGGGGCTCGAGAGGGGGATTTTGGGGTGGTGGAGTAAGCCCAAGATATTCTCGAGGAAGGGAAAGTATATAGAGGGGGAGAGCTTGGAGTAAAAGGGAGAGGTTTTTGGGGAAGAAAAGAAAGTTTGGAGAACAGAAAGTTTGGAGAACCGAAGAGAGGACTGCTCTCGGGATTATCAGATTGTGGGCTCGGGGGCTTGGAAATCCTTTGATTTCCAAGGGCCAGCAAGATAATAGCTGGTCGGTAGGGTGGACACTTCATTTTGGTTGTCTAAGAGGTTATACAACCTACGGTTAGCATCAGCATCAGGTAATTTCCTTGTTATTTACGTTATTTGATTATTATGCTAAAACTTACTGTAAACATGCATAACTTGCTATTTACTAATTTACTAAGTTGTGAAACATATTCTTATGCTGGAACCTGATTGTTGAAAAGGAAATATTGATTTGTTTGTTTATTTTCAATTACGAATGTAAGGTTGATAAAAACACGACAGTACACTAAATATCATTTAGACGCATAGTAATTGTTAGAAATTTACTCCCATACACCTGACAAAGTTTAATACGTAGAATATTAACTCTGAAATTTTACTCAGTGCTCTGCTATAAAAACCAGAGCACTACAGATGGTATCAGAGCAAGGTTCGAACTCTCGAACCTAATGGCCTACAGGAAATAGAAACTAAGCATCCTTAAGCAAAAAAAAAAATATCTGTAAATCTATGTAGAACTCTATGCAAAAATCCGAATGTAACCGTAGTTATCTGCACAAACACAAAAATCAGAAATAGTTAGTTATATATATATATATCTAGCAGTAGAGTAAAAAATTCTGTAAATTTTGTAAGAAAACAAGAAGACGTTGCATATTTGGCATAAGAAAACTCGGGCCTTAGGGCCTATTCACACCCAAATATATATATATATCCTGGAAATTATAGGTATCTAGTTTTGCAACAAAAAATATATATATATATATATAATAAATAAATAAAATAAATAAATTTAGAAAAACAAAGATAGTGTGAGTTTTAAAACTACAAACTGATATAAACTTATCACGAACAAAGAAATTTTAAAAATTCCATAAAAACAAATACAGCGGAAGTTACATAACCTTAGGATTGCAAATTTCAAATGCAGATTTTACATCTAGGGAAGGCAAGAGTTCTGAGTGGCAGGGATTATTGATCTTTTGATCACTCCTCATATAGATTTTTTTTACCTATTTGTTCGACTTAATCCAATACAAAAATTGCAGTTTTAGCAATTTGTTAGACTTAAACCCAATAGGAAAATGGAAAATACATGCTTTTATCTCTCTATTAATATTTGAATCTCTGCAAGGGATTTGGTACTATGCGCAAAAGTTTTGCTTTGCATACAAGAGTTGTTAGCTGTAGCATAACTCCAGTGATATTACAAATATATTTCACACCAATTTTAATCCATGAAAACATTCAAACAATATGCCAAGCATGGATCCATACTTCCACATCTCCCATCCAGCGTTCTGTCCATGGATTTAGAGGTATATAAATGTACAACGATCTCAATAGAGACCCATCAAAATCTAATGCCCATACATATTGTTGAACTACACAGGGAATCCAGCTTTCGAGCTAATTAACTGCAGAGAAATGTAACCCTAGCAGAATACGACTTTTACACAATTAGAGATCCTGAGCATAGTTCGACCGATTCAATTAGACAAACTGAAATTCGCCCCTGAATATTGCAGGGTAGCGTACACACATATCTAACTTTTATGCTGGAAACGCAGCCTATATGAGGACCCTATCTAAGTATTATAAACTGAAATTCGCCCTGTCATTCATAGTGTATGGTTAAACTCACTCAACTCCTAATCCAAGCAAGAGGTAAGTTAGAACGCAGAGTTCCCTTTGTCAACACATATGGTAGGGGATCGCATCTCTCAGCTATTGATACTGGCAGGGATGCGCATAAAAACCCATCGTCAATATAACCAAGCTAGGCCGAGAGACTTATAAACTAGAATTTATTCGGATGCAACCAAACTGGCTGAGAGCTATATAAAAACGCAGCTATATATAAAAAAAAAAACGCATTATTCAGAAGTAACCTCGTTTCTTTGGCAGACTCCAGATCCTTCCTTCGTGCAAAGATCAGACTTCTCATCTTCCTATGCCTTCGACTTTGAATACCTTCCATCAAACTTCTTTCTGAAATATCCTCACCAGGGATGCGAGAGCGTGGGATGAACTTCCACCTTACTCAGGGAAAACGGGATAACAGTTAATATCCAAAACCGCCGTGAAATAGGAGCTTCTTTTATCACGCTGTGTTGATATTTTTTCTCTATTTTTTGTATTATTCATAAGCTTGCTCTTATCGTAATAAAGCAAGCATGCCCACAACAAAGATACAGGCCCATCCTTAGAGCTCAGCACTGAGAGCGAGACCAACAGACAAGTTGAAATAAGGTCCATAATCACCACAATTGTCCAAGCGCCCACAGAAAGGATAGCCGAGCCGACAACTGATTTAAAAACAAAATTAAACCCTTGTTCCCTCCGCCTATGCATTTTCTACGAGGACTCTCAGAACAAAAATGTAACCCTCTTCCTATGTCTGCTCGCTAGCAAGCATTCCTTTGTTACCTGGTCTGAACGCCATTAACCCTCAGTTGCTTGCCCTCAATATGGATGTTATGACATTCAGTTATTTCAGGCTTGAAATGAACAGATGATTAAAAGACCTCATAGATCTTCCTGCTTACTTCACTTATAGCTTAGAAACTAGAATCAAACCTCGATATCGGAAATTATCAAGGAAGGGAATAAAATGCAGTTTATCATGGTTCCTAATCTGTAGTGATGAGAAGTTTGCAGAAAGACTGGATGCTGAGTACATTGAAATTGAGGAAACAGAGCCATCTTTAAGTTCGGGTGGACCATTAGAATCGGCACAAAAAGAAAGATTTTCAGAAGACGACGAGGAGGAAAGTGATTATGGCTAAGAAACTGAAGAGGGTTCATTTTTCAAACATACACTTTCCGTATAGTGCACATTACGGGCTCAAGGTACCCAAGTCGTGAGGCAATCCAACCACCTAATATTTTGTAGTTCTGCAAATAGAAACTCAGAAAAGTTGTCTTAGGTTTCAGCTTTCAATTTCTAAAAACATAGCCAGTTTTAAATTCAACATTTCTATTTTCAACGAATGGTCGCGCGCAGGAAAGGAAAACTACCAATTTAAAAGGAACCAGGTGGAGATTATACCTAAAATTAGATAGAGCTGAACCACTTTCCCTGGCGGAGTTGCAGAGCAAAAACTCAGAAAGAGAAGGCAAAATGGCCGCGTCTTGGGGATTGACCCTATTTAGGTTTCCCCCACTCTCGCATGGCGGTGGGGTGCGTGGAGAGACCACGTGCCTTCATGCTTCTTCTCATGGCAGTAGGAGGACGCGTGGGCCTCATGCAAGGGCACGACGGGCCCATGAAGATCTTAGGGGTAGGTTAGTATTATTCGAACAAATTAAAATTATCTAAATTTGGTAATTGATTAAAATTGTTAAAAATTTAAATTAATTATTATAATTCAATGTTGTCAATTATTCGAAAACTTTAAAATAATTTAAAGTTATTTTTTTGTTGTTTGGTGAAATTAAATTTGGTTAAATTTATTAGCACAATTATCAATTAGTTAAAATTTAACAAAACCATAATTTCACTTTAGTGATTATTACATGAATTATAATTAGAATTAAAAATTAATATGAATTATGGTTTAATTAATTATGGTTTACATTTCATGTTAGGATTAGTAAAATTCTAGTTATTTATTTGATTTCTTATAAAATAAAAATAAAATAAAATAAAATATAAAATTTGCCGAAATTTCAACTCCTAGTCGAAGGGATGAGAGAGACCTGAAATTTCAAAAACAAGACACCGTTAAGATCAGCATGACGAGCTGAACACCATGACAAAAATTGTTTAGTAAAAACGACTATAGATTTTACTGCGCTAATCCTGACAATTTGTTATCTCATGATGCAAGTTATTTCTTACGCATAAGTATAAGTGTATGAATACCTACATTTTAGTTCCGCGTATATTTGATTGAACAACTAAGGATATGATTTTATTTCAAAAACTCAGGAACTATCATGGTAACAACACACAGAGGTCGAGGTCGGGGTCAAGGTCGACCACCGTCACCACCACCTCCGCCACCGTCGTCGCCGCCAACACCGCCACAACCAACCTCAACACCAGAAATGCATATCATAATGAGGTCTTTGGAGGATATTATGACCACAATGAATAGGCAGTCGGAAAGGGCCATTGAGGTGGAAACCACTCAAGTGAGTCGAGAGAAATCTGAAAGGGCACATGGCCCAAGACTGGAACCGCTTCAGGACATATCGAGGGAGTTACAAAAGATAAAGGTTCCTGAGTTTTCAGGAGGACGACCCGGTAAGCATGCAAAGGCATGGCTGGAAGGCATGAAGAGATGCTTCGCATTGAATGAGTACACATCTAGTTCCAAGGCTAGGATGGCCGTCTTTCAGCTTAAAGGTGATGCTTTGAATTGGTGGTCAGACCTCGAGAAGCAGTTGCACCTTACTCCTCTTACAACTTCTTGGGAACTGTTCGAGGAGAGGTTCCACATGAAGTATTTGCCAAATTATTACAAGGAAGAACAGCCAGGTGCACTCCATGCCTTAGTACAGGGAGACAAGACGGTGGAGGAGTATGAATCTCGGTTTATGGAACTAGTAAAATATGTTCCTTACCTAGATGCAGATGATTGTCAGGTAGAGCGTTTTGTGTATGGACTTAACTACAAGATTGGAGCTGCTGTGCGGATGTGGAAGCCGACTTGAGTTGCCATGGCAGTTGAGTATGCTCGTTATGCAGCTGATATGTCAGATGGAAAAGGGGGTAGTAAGTTGACAGGAACCAATCAGTATGTTTCAAGGAAGGCATCACATCCTTACTTCAAGGGAGGACAATCTAGACCTCCTCCTTACAGTAACAGGTTCACACCGAGGGCTAATACTTCAGATAACTCAATCTCGCAGGCATCGTCCGCAACCCACCAAATCCAGGGACGTACACAAGGAAGTTCCTATAGAGGAGCAAGGGGTTTTAGAGGAACCAGGGGAAGGAACTCATCTCAGAGGATTCCTTCGAGCAACATGCAAGCCCCTCCCAATCTCTCTTGTTGGGGATGCGGAGGTCCTCATTTCCAGCGAGACTGTCCCAAGGGTCAGTCGAGCAGCAGGTACAGGGGAGGAAAAGCACCCATGGATAGTTCGGGTAACAGTCATCGGATTCATGCAGCGGTTCATAACCACCAAGCAGAACATCAGTCTACCGTAGTAGAATCCACTGGTAATGTAAACAATGTCAAACTTAAAATTTTGTTTGATCCAGGAGCAACTGATAGTTTTATTTCACCATTTGCATTAGATAAATGTGGGTTGGCAGCCTACGAGCACGATGATTTCAAACTGGTTGAAATGGCTTCAGGAGCTAAGCAAACAGTAGGTCTTAAAGTGAGAAGTTGTGAGGTTGACTTAGGAGTGTGCACCACTAAGTTGGATGCTTATGTCACCAATTTGGGGACTTATGACCTCATTATTGGCATGGATTGGTTAGAAGACCATAGAGCTTTCATAGATTGCTATGCGAAGATGGTGTTGTGCCTCGATGACGAGGGAAGGACAATTCAAATCCAAGGCTTGAAGAGGAAGATATCCCTTTGTTTCATCTCTATGGTGAAAGCTAAGCGGTGCCTAAGACAAGGATGCCAGTTGTTCGTAGTGGAGGCCGTGAGCGATAGTAAAGGACCTTCCTTGAATTCTTACCCAGTACTTTCCGAGTTCAAGGATGTCTTTCCGAGGGAATTGCCAGGACTACCTCCAGAAAGAGAGCTCGATTTCACAATCAAACTAAAACCTGGTGCAGAACCTATCTCAAAAACTCCGTATAGAATGACAACTCCAGAGCTCCGTGAGTTACAGATCCAGTTAAAAGAGTTGCTAGATCTGGGACTGATTAGACCTAGTATCTCGCCGTGGGGAGCACCAGTGATCTTCGTTAAGAAGAAGGATGGATCCCTGCGACTGTGCATAGATTACAGAGATTTGAACAAAGCCACAGTGAAGAACAGGTATCCCATACCAAGAATTGATGACCTCTTTGATCAAATGAAAGGTGCGTCAGTCTTCTCAAAGATTGATTTACGATCAGGGTATCACCAGTTGAGGATCAAGGAAGGCGACATTCCTAAGACTGCCTTTCGAACTCGATTTGGGCATTACGAGTTTGTAGTGGTACCATTTGGTTTGACCAATGCTCCAGCTATATTCATGAGCCTCATGAATGGGGTCTTCCGAAAATACTTCGACCGCTTTGTTCAGGTCTTCTTAGATGATATTCTTATATATTCTAAGAATGAGAAGGAGCATGAGGAACACTTGCGGTTAGTCTTGACATGCTTAAGGGAACATAAAATTTATGGTAAATTATCAAAGTGTTCCTTCTTCCAAAAAGAGATTCACTACTTGGGACACATCATCTCAGGTGAAGGGATCTCTGTAGACCCGGAAAAGGTAAATGCGATTGAAGATTGGCCAATTCCAAGGAATGATCATGAGGTGCGCAGCTTCATGGGGTTAGCAGGCTATTACCGGAGGTTTGTGGAAGGATTTTCTAAAATTGCAAAACCTATTACCACCTTGCAACGCAAGGGAATCCGGTATGAATGGACCGATGAATGCGATGCCGCTTTTACAGAGTTAAAAAGATTGTTGACAAGTGCACCGATCTTGCGGGTACCAGACATGGATAAAGATTTCATGGTATGCACCGACGCCTCGAAGCAAGGACTAGGAGCGGTGTTGATGCAGGAAGGTGGGGTAATAGCTTATGCATCTCGAAAGTTGAAACCTCATGAAGAGCAGTATGCCACGCATGATCTAGAATTGGCAGCAGTAATGTTGGCACTAAAATTATGGAGGCACTACCTAATTGGTAGAAGCTTCACCCTTAAAACAGACCATCAGAGCTTGCAGTACATCTTTACCCAAAGGGATTTGAATGCTAGGCAACGGCGATGGAGTGAGTTCATGAGTGAGTATGACTTTGGTATCTCTTACATCAAAGGAAAGGAGAATGTGGTGGCAGACGCTCTAAGCCGAAGGCCGAGACTTTTCTCCTTAATTCCCTTGAAGGTGGACTTGAGAGAAAGAGTACTAGGACAACTATTGGGCGATAGTTGGTACCTAAAAGTAACCTCAGCTATTCAGAATGGAAAGGAACAAGAATTGAAGTATGATGGATACCATCTTGAGGAAGATGGATTGTTGCAGTATCAGGGAAGGATGTATGTTCCTAAGGAAGGTGATATCAGGGAAACAATCCTTAGAGAGGCCCATAGATCGCATTACTGTGCGCACCCAGGGGTGAAGAAGATGTATACTGACATGAAGCAACTCTTCTTCTGGCCAGGTATGAAGATGGATGTAGTGGATTTTGTTTCGAAGTGCCTTGAGTGTCAACAAGTTAAGGCAGATCATCATCACCCGGCCGGTCTCCTACAACCACATGATATTCCTATGACTAAATGGGAAGTCATTTCCATGGACTTCGTTGTAGGATTACCACTCACATCTATGAGACATAATGCTATTTTGGTGGTAGTCGACAAACTGACCAAATGTGTTCACTTCATTCCAGTCAGAGACACCTATGATGTGACAGATGTGGCAAGGGTATTCATAAATGAGATTGTACGTCTTCATGGAGTTCCTAAAAAGATAATCTATGACAGAGACCCTAAGTTCACCTCCAGATTTTGGACAAGCATGCAGTCAGCATTAGGGACACAGTTGAACTTAAGCTCAGCTTATCACCCCGAGACAGATGGACAGACAGAGAGGGTAAATCAAGTGATGGAGGACATGCTTAGGATGTATGTTATGGATCAACAGACACAGTGGGAGAAATATCTTCCTTTAGTGGAGTTTGCATACAACAATAGTCATCACAGCTCCATTGGTATGCCTCCATATCAGGCATTGTATGGGAGGCCGTGCAGGACACCACTTAGTTGGGACAGGTTAGAGGATCGAGTTTTAATTGGGCCTGAATTGAGTCAGGAAATGGAGGAGCAAGTGTTACAGATTAGGCAGCGGCTGAAGGAAGCACAGGATAGGCAAAAGAGTTACGCTGATGCACACAGATCAGATAGAACTTATGAATTAGGGGATCGTGTATTTATTCGCATCAGACCAAATAAAAGTACCATTCGGTTTGGGAAGGGTACCAAGTTGTCACCTCGCTTTATAGGTCCATTTGAGATTCTTGAGAAAATCGGACCAGTTGCTTATCGTCTTGCGCTGCCACCCCACTTGCATAAAACTCATAATGTATTTCATGTTTATGTATTACGACATTACATAGCTGATGAGACTCACAAAATTCATTGGAAGGAATTGCAGGTCTCGGACGAGGGAACCTTCAGGGTCGAACCATTACGTATACTTGATCGTAGGGTTCGACAGCTCCGTAGTCGCCATGTGGACCAGGTTAAGGTCCAATGGGACAAGTACATCCCAGGGTCTGCTACCTGGGAGGACACAGAGACCATGCGTCGAGATTTTCCCTCACTATTTTGACCATAACTTCGGGACGAAGTTTCCCGAAGGGTGGGTGTATGTAACGCCCATATTTTTGATTCGGCATATTTATTAGTTAGATACACCATACTTTATTTCTTATATATTCTGTTGAACTCAGCTCGACTGAGTAAACTATATTGGACCTCATTATATGATGTTACTCTGTTTTATGATTTCACCATGATTATGATGTTACTATGTTATGCGGTTATGATGTCATGATTATCATATGATTTCCTTATTTTACGATTGCAGTATATGTTTATATGTTTTCATTAATGAAATGTGAAATATATGATTCGGTACGTGGATACCATCTTCTTATATGAATTATTGAAATGTTATATGTCATACGCATCTATGATGAGCTAAAAAGGTTACATGAAATAAAATGATAACATGGATCAATTGGCGATCAATGGAAAATGCTTTCTATAAATTGTATTTTGCAAAATACTAACCTACAGGACACAAGGGCTATGGGATAGCCAGTTACTTGATCTGATATATATTGGAAAGGAAAAACATGTTCATACAGCAAACCTTAGCAGCCAAAATGAGGATACGATAACACAAACTGATAATCCCGATAGCAGCAAAGTATGAGTTGATAAGGGCGTAGGCCCAGTATGTTGAGAGGGATGGATGTGTTTCCCACCCTATGTTTCCATGAGACCCGAGGTCGTGGGAGGGCCGTGCTGAGACACGCTCCCCATGTTGTTGTGATGACGATGGTCGGATGCCTGCTAGGGGAGGATAGGTCCGCTGTTCAGCCGACGCTATCGCTCTCAAGTTCTATGTGGTTAGATCGGTGAGTCCGACATCCACTTTTGTACTAGCAGAGGAAGGATAGGGAGGATGCTGGACGTAGGTTATGATGGGAGGATGTGTTAGTTAGTACTGTTGAGGGTTTAGTATTCCTTTGTTCCGAGTTAGTGGTAGTAGGTACCCTTCCTTGTACATGATTGATTAAACTAATGTAAAGATAAAGATAATGATGTGAAATCGTAAAGAACTAACTGTTAAATAACTGTGAATGTTGAAATAATTGTACTATATATATTATGTTTGTTCTTCTACATGGGGGTAAATACTACTATTAGTTAGCAGGTATGCATAGGCGGGATGGGGTTTGTCTATAGTACATTTATGATCTGTGCATGCGCTGGCCATGCATGCACACCTTGCACATGTACACTAGTATCGATATACAAACACTTAACATATTGAATAAATGTATAAGTTGTCATAAGTAATTAGGTTAATCATGCATTGACCGAATTCAGATAATGGATATAAAGTTATCTAAGATGTGTAAAACAAGTCAATTAAGCTACGCATTACCCGTTGGTAAACATTGTGATATACAATTAAGACAAGTGTCATCAGTTAACATTGTCGTCTGAGAATTGTTGTAAATAAGGTAATGGTACTGTTTAGTTAATTAGTAAGGTTGTTTAAGCACTTAAGGGTGCTTTGTTTAGAAGAACGATGATACTATGTAGATGTTAGGGTACTCATGTGATAAACAAATGATGTAAAAGACATCTTTATTAAATTCACCATTATTATTACCTTATGGGGATTTAATTAATATTATTACCTAAAATTTATTTTAATAATATTACTACCCATGTCGTAACAATTGCAAAATAGGTGAAATTTAAATATTGATTAATGAATGATTAGAATGTGATTATTTTACATTTCTAAGTTAGACATAATAGGATAACTATTTTTGGAATGAACGTGATGTGATGGGAAATGGGTTATTACTATTTAATTATTCAATATGAATCGTAGAATTTAAAATCTCAAGATAAGTGATCTCGATGGATAAGGTAGACCCTTAAGACACGCCATGTCCAAGTTGAAAGGGGTCAAATATTTATATAATATTTTATTAATTACCTCAATAACAATAAATGCAAGGTTTGGTGAAAAGACTTGTAATTAATAAACCTTGTCCCGAATGGATAACCTTTGGGTGATAATTCCCACCGTAATAAATACTTACGACCGTCAATCCAAAACCAAATAAATTTTCCATGAGAGTAATTAATTATACATTTTTATAAAGAACCGTGTATGAATGAACTGGTGATAGGAGTACATGTTGAGGGGCTCGAGAGGGGGATTTTGGGGCGGTGGAGTAAGCCCAAGATATTCTCGAGGAAGGGAAAGTATATAGAGGGGGAGAGCTTGGAGTAAAAGGGAGAGGTTTTTGGGGAAGAAAAGAAAGTTTGGAGAACAGAAAGTTTGGAGAACCGAAGAGAGGACTGCTCTCGGGATTATCAGATTGTGGGCTCGGGGGCTTGGAAATCCTTTGATTTCCAAGGGCCAGCAAGATAATAGCTGGTCGGTAGGGTGGACACTTCATTTTGGCTGTCTAAGAGGTTATACAACCTACGGTTAGCATCAGCATCAGGTAATTTCCTTGTTATTTACGTTATTTGATTATTATCCTAAAACTTACTGTAAACATGCATAACTTGCTATTTACTAATTTACTAAGTTGTGAAACATATTCTTATGCTGGAACCTGATTGTTGAAAAGAAAATATTGATTTGTTTGTTTATTTTCAATTACGAATGTAAGGTTGATAAAAACACGACAGTACACTAAATATCATTTAGACGCATAGTAATTGTTAGAAATTTACTCCCATACACCTGACAAAGTTTAATACGTAGAATATTAACTCTGAAATTTTACTCAGTACTCTGCTGTAAAAACCAGAGCACTACACTCAAGGGGGTCATTTCTCGTCCAGAGGCCCCCGGGCATGCATGGCCACCGTGGACAGGTCTTGTATGGCCACGTGGACCTGTGGGAGCCGACGGAATCCAAGTCCGTCCGCCGGTTTGGGTTCCGTGGCCTCGGAGCAAATCCCCAAGTTGTCCCTGAATGGCCTCAGGGTGCCCAACTAGAATTCCCGTAGCCAAACCATGGCTCCATTCACGAATCTATCGATTCCGATGGGTCCAGGATGTCAGGTTGTAGCTAGGGCACCCCCCACACCATGCCTCGAAGACCCGGAAGCGGTTCTAATGAGCCATCTTCGGAGCTATGGTTTTGCTCAGTGAAGGCCTTTCGAATATTGCTCAAGGGGGTCATTTTTCGTCCGGAGGCCCCCGAGCGTGCGTGGCCATCGTGGACAGGTCCCGTATGGCCACGTGGACCTGTGGGAGCTGACAAAATCCAAGTCCGCTCACGGGTTTGGGTTTCGTGGCCCCAGAGAAAATCCTCAAGGTGTCCCTGAATGGCCCCGGGGTGCCCAACTAGAATCCCTATAGCACCCAAACCATGGCTCCGATCGCAAATCCGTCGATTCCAGTGGGTCCAGGATGTCGGGTTTTAGCTAGGAGACCCCCCACACTGTGCCTCGAAGACCCAGAAGTGGTGCCAATGAGCCATCTCCGGAGCTAGGATTTTTCTCAGTGAAGGCCTTTTGAATATTGCTCAAGGGGGTCATTTCTCATTCGAAGGCCCACGTGCCTGCGTGGCCATCGTGGATAGGTCTACAATGGCCACGTACACCTATCCATGGTGGCCATGCCTACCCAAGGGCCTCCGGATGATAAATGCCCCCTTCAGCGAATTTGGAATGGCCCTTACTGAGCAAAACTTTAGCTCCTAAGATGGCTCATTGGCACCACTTCCAGGTCTTCGAGGCACAGTGTGGGGGTTCCCCTAGCTGAAACCCGGCATCCCGGACCCACCAAAATCGATGGATTCACGAACAAAGCCACAGTTTGGGTGCTATGGTCATTCTAGTCGGGCACCCTGGGGCCATTCAGGGACACCTTAAGGATTTGCTCTGGGGCCACGGAACCCAAACTGGTGAGCGGACTTGGATTCCTTCAGCTCCCATAGGTCCACGTAGCCATATGAGACCTGTCCACGGTGACCATGCACGCCCAAGGGCTTCCAGATAAGAAATGGCCCCCTTGAGCAAGATTGCCATGGCCTTCACATTGGGGTCAAATTTGCAAAATCATCCACCGGCAACTTATGGCCAGCATTCCCAGTTGGAACCAGCCTAGACACACCTCCAGGACTCCTTGAAACCTGGTTTTGCTGCACGGTTGGAATTCTATGCCCGCGACAGGTATCCAGTAGGTGTCCCTGAAGGCCTTTTGGATGCGAGATGGAATGAGCCATAGAATGACGACCATGGCTCTGATCAACAAACCGTCAACTCCGTTGGATACAGGACATCGGGTTAGTGCTATGGGTGCCCCTCTCCTCCAATCCCGTGGCCCCAGTGTCACCTTGTACGTCCATCTTGGAAACTAGGGTTTTGCTCAGTACGGGAGTGTGCAATGTTTGCACACGGGGGTCAACTTTGGAAAATCATCCACCGGGCACTTATGGCTAAAGTTCCCAGCCAGAACCTGCCTAAACACACTTCCAGGACTCCCTGGAACCCGGTTTTGTTGCACGGTAGAAGTTCTATTCCCCCGACAGGTATCCAGTAGGTGTCCTTGAAAGCCTTTTGGATGCAAAACAGAACAAGCCATAGAATGTCGACCGTAGCTTCGATCAACAAATCGTCGAATCTGCTGGATTCAGGTCACCTAGATAGTGCTAGGGGTGTCCCTCTCCTCTGGTCCCGTGGCCCCGGTGTCACCTTGTACATCCATCTTGGAAACTAGGGTTTTGCTCAATACGGGAGTGTGCAATTTTTGCACACGGGGGTCAACTTTGGAAAATCATCCATTGGGCACTTATGGATAGCGTTCCCAGTAGGAACCTGCCTAGACACACTTACAGGACTCCCCGGAACCCGGTTTTGTTGTACGGTTGGAGTTCTATGCTCCCGGCAGGTATCCAACAGGTGTCCTTGAAGGCCTTTTGGATGCGAGATGGAACGAGCCATAAAATGACGATCGTGGCTCCGATCGATAAACCATCGACTCCATTGGATTCAGGACACCAGGATAGTGCTATGGGTGCCCCTCTCATTTGGTCCCGTGGCCCCGGTGTTACCTTGTACGTCCATCTTGGAAACTAGGGTTTTACTCAGTACGGGAGTGTGCAATTTTTCCACACGGGGGTCAACTTTGGAAAATCATCCACCAGGAACTTATGGCTAGCATTACCAGCCAGAACTTGCCTAGACACACTTGCAGGACTCCCCGAAAACCTATTTTGTTGCACAGTTGGAGTTCTATGCCCCCGACAGGTATCCAACAGGTGTCCCTGAAGGCCTTTTGGATGCGAGATAGAACGATCCATAGAATTATGATTGTGGCTCCAATCGATAAACCGTCAACTCCGTTGGATTCAAGACACCGGGATAGTGCTAGGGGTGCCCCTCTCCTCCGGTCCTGTGGCCCAGGTGTCATTTTGTAGGTCCATTTTGGAAACTAGGGTTTTCCTCAGTAAGGGAGTGTGCAATTTTTGCACACGGGGGCCAACTTTGGAAAATCGTCCACCGGGAACTTATGGCTAGCGTTCCCAGCCAGAACCTACCTAGGCACACTTGCAGGACTCCCCAGAACCCGGTTTTGTTGCACGGTTGGAGTTCTATGCCCCCGACAGGTGTCCCTGGAGGCCTTTTGGATGCGAGATAGAATGACCCATAGAATGACGACTGTGGCTCTGATCGACAAACTGTTTACTCCATTGGATTCAGAACGTCGAGATAGTGCTAGGGGTGCCCCTCTCCTCCGGTCCCATGGCCCCGGTGTCACCTTGTACGTCCATATTGGAAACTAGGGTTTTGCTCAGTAAGGGAGTGTGCAATTCTTACACACGGGAGTCAAACTTGCAAAATCGTCAAGATGGTGATGATGATGAAGACGTTGATGATGATGGTGATGGTGATGAAGATGATGATGATGATGACGAAGAAGATGTGATGATGGATATGTTGATGAGGAACCTAGAGATGACAATGATGATGAAGATGTTGATGATGATGAAGATGTTGATGATGATGGTGATGGTGATGGTGATGGTGATGGTGATGGTGATGAAGATGATGATGATGAAGACGATTATGATGATGGAGATGTTGATGAGGAGCCTAGATATGACAATGATGATGAAGATGGTGATGATGATGAAGATGTCGATGATGATGGTGATGGTGATGGTGATGAAGATGATGATGATGATGACGAAGAAGATGTGATGATGGAGATGTTGATGAGGAACCTAGAGATGACAATGATGATGAAGATGGTGATGATGATGAAGACGTTGATGATGGTGGTGATGGTGATGGTGATGGTGATGAAGATGATGATGATGATGAAGAAGAAGATGATGATGATGGAGATGTTGATGAGGAACCTAGAGATGAAAATGATGGTGAAGATGGTGATGGTGATGGTGATGATGATGAATATGTTGATGATGATGATGATGATGGTGATGATGATGATGATGAAGAAGATGATGATGATGGAGATGTTGATGAGGAACCTAGAGATGACAATGATGAGGAAGATGTTGATGATGATGATCATGGTGATGATGATGAAGATGTTGATGATGATGGTGATGGTGATGAAGTTGGTGATGAAGATGATGATGAAGAAGATGATGACGACAGAGATGTTGACGAGGAACCTAGAGATGACAATGATGATGAAGATGGTGATGATGATGAGGTAGCTCTAAAGCCTCCCTCAAGGACATTTCCAGCCATTAGGTGACAATGATGAACATTTTAGTGCTACTCAATTAGATGATGAAGTAGCTCAAGACAATATGGAAGTTGTTGCATCACATGAACCACATACATATTCTCTAGAACCGATTCAAAATGACACTATTGAATTGAATATGATTGAAGGTTTTCAAGTTGCAAGAAGCCTCAATGAAAAAATGACATTGCAAAGCCAACAACCCTAGCATGAATGGTTATCATAAGCCATGATGAATATCAATATGAATATTGTTACTAACATTAATGAAAAAAGCCTTAACATGCCCTCGTTGCCAACATATTTGAACAACAATGAAATTATCCATTATTATGTGGATGAAGGCAATGAGGAACCAACTCAAGCAGCCAATGAAGAAGAATCATAGCTCCCAAATGATCCTCATATTCATCCAAGTTCTAGATTAGTTTCTGAGGGTTAGATTAGTGTTTCTAGGGCTAGTTTAGGTTTCTAGGACTAGATTAGGTTTATAGTATTCTAGCTTAGTTTTCTAGTGTTAAATTAGTGTTTTTAGGGTTAGTTTAGCTTTATAGGATTTCTAGGGCTAGATTATGTTTGTAGGGTTATATTAGTGGTTCTAGGGTTAATCATGCATGAATAAACAATCACATGGCTATAAATCATAACTTAATCATAACTCATAATCAAATAAACGATATAAGATAATGATATCAAATTCCTATCTAACATGAATAACATTAATCATGCATGAATAAACAATCACATGGCTATAAATCATAACTCAGACATCAAATAAACAATATAAGATAACGATATCAAATAAACTATCTATTATGAATAACATTAATCATGCATGAATAAACAATCACATGGCTATACTATGTACCTCAATCAATTAGGCCTTCTGAATCCTCTCAGTTTTTATTTTCTCGAACAACCTCTCATGCTCTACATGAGGTAGTAAGTAGCGTACCTTGTTTGATGTCTTCGTTGACATTGTTTGCAATTGGATGTTTGTACTAACGATTAGGTGCGTAAAGTGATACACTCGTGAACCTGGTCTATAATCCATGTATGTGTAACCATTTCTCTTTGGTCCCTTTCCATCTATTGTAAGATATTCCCCCTGAACAACCATCGAGCCAGTTAGAAAGGTAATGCCTTCACTATCAGTTAATGATGCAAGGAGGGTTTGCTTCCCCTGGATGCATTGTGCCAACCAATAATTCATCCCAATTGCATTGTCTGTCAGGGAGACAACTACGTAGATGTGTCCTGCAAAAATGCATTTTAAGGTCATATTCCAACAAGTAGTGGTTTGATAACTTGGATAATTACAAAAACAAGGAGGGAACTAGGATATGCATGCAGAAATGTTTACCTGGCTGTACAAGATCATATATATGATCATATTCATTCGAAATAGAGGACTGGACTTCCTCTAACTGGATTGTTTCAACAATTGCATGTGGGTCCACTGCAAGTGATACATGATCCCATTCATCAACCCAATCCATTGATTCGCACTCATCACACTCACAACTACTGCAAGACCCACAAAAGCAAGCAAGTTTTCACGTCCATATTTCAAATAAGGGGTTGTTTGAGCTTCGAACCGAATGAAATACACGAGTTCCTTGCACAGTACTACAACTATAAGAACGCGATCAATCTATATCAACTACATTCCATAAATTTCTGACAACATGTCCTCTACCTATTGGTATGTGTTGCTTCATGGTTCGATCTGACATTTTTGCTTTGCACCATCGAACTATGGATTCGGTATTACGAATATGAGGGTCTCTCATCCACCTCATCTCCTCCCTTTGTAGGGAAGTTTTGAGACATGCTCCAACCCCGTCGTGCTCTCTCTTTCCATGCCCGGTCTCAAAATAGTTCCATACATGTAGCACATCATAAGTCTTGTGCAAAATACTCAACCACTGGAAAACACGTGCATTTTTGAACTGGCCTACACAACCATCTGACCATATCCAATGTTGATCCATCTGTATACCTCTCTCCTTCAGCTAATCATAGAAAATTTTGAAGCAATACTGCATATAATGCAGGTCGTGGCACCTGCCATTACTGATGTAGAAGTTGGTCTTTTTCAATATTATCCTCATATCATTGCTTCTTTATGGCGCATACCTATACGTGATATGGACCATTATGCTAACTTGGTCTGAATGGTAGTATTGACTTTGAATCTCATTATGTGGCTGTAGGGTGTAGTTTTTAGCAAAGTCCACAACCAACAATATTGTGCCAATGGGAAAGGTGTCCCTGAACTATCTGTACTGTTCATCCCGCCATCGTGCTACATGGACATGTTGTACATACTGCTCGGTATTTTGGTAGAATTCCTTCATGAAATTGCAAATTTGTACCTGGTGCCACAAAACCAAGGGCATTAATACAAGGTGACATTTTTAATATGAATATATATGTGCAAATTCAACATGTACAATATGAAAGTATGCAAACTTAGATTACTTGTGACTTCACCAATGCAACTTTTTTTTCTTTCCTTTGAACTATCTACTTGATATGTTATGTACTGGAAGTTCTGCATTTCTACTAACATCCTCCCAAATTCGTGCTCCATGGTTGCCTGGATGCAGCGGCTCAATAATGCAAATCCACTGCAACTGGATCATGTCCCATATAAACATGATCTTTTATAATATTTAATATTTCTGTCCTTCAGGTCTTGGACACATTATGCTATGTATAAATTCTCTAGATGCATTCGGTGGTTGTAACGATGGGTAATCCTGCAAAATGTTAGTATGCAAACCACAAAATATATGTCTATATGTATCATAATAGTACTCAAATTCTACATGCTATCTACAACAACATGTATTGCGATCAATGCAAATTCTAACATACCAGGGTTTGCATTTTTCAAAGGACCTTTGGCCCAAGTTCAATTGTATGTGCTCATTCTTGAACCTCTCATAGAGTTCTATTTGTGTCGTGTCAAGGAAGTGCTTGACATGGGGTTCACCCCCCCTAACACATTTTCTCAACTTTAAAACATATCTTTGGTTCAATGACAGTCTACTGTTATCATGCCAAAACTTTTGCACTAGTTCTTTAATAACATCAATGAGCTTCATGTCTAAACAAGGTAACCTACCAACAAAGGCCCAACAATCTTTTTGGCCTGGGTTCTCAAGTTTTTCTCTAATTGTAGAATAATTTTGAAGAGTCTTTCTATCTACTTTAAATATTTTACATGTGTGTGATACTAGGCGACGTTGCCTTGTGGATTTGTCTACAATCAATTTCGACAGTACACGACGGGCCACATTAAAATCTTTTGTACGAGAAGTTTTTCCAATCAAATTAAATGTAGATTGTAGATTTCTAACAACATGATTGTTGGCCTCTGAACTTCTAACTACATTTATGCCCAAAATTATCCTAACATGAGCTAGACAATGTGATTTTAACAAAGCAAGAAACAATTGACATTTTGCTGCATCGGTTTTGGATTCAAAAAAATCTTTGATTATCTTGCTACAATGGAAATCAATAGTGCGTTTGGGAATCTTACCCTCAAGTCCTGAAAATGAAATTTCATCCACATGAATACGTCTAGGATTTCTTCGTCGTCCAGTTGATAGTCAAGGCAAGGGAGTCGGCAAGGAAGTACAAGTCTCGTCAATGGTTTGTTGTGGCCCTTTGTTCACAAATTGGTCCTGCAAGGGAGTGTGTTCGCCATGTGTGTGCTCTTCTTGGGGAGGTTTCCAATTAAGAACTTGTTCAACATCCATCCCTTCATACTCGACATCAGGAAATATTTGATTGACTTCAACCACTTCGTCATTGCTTGTTGATGGATCTAAGGCACTAACATTTTGATTTCTACGGTTTTGCATGTACAGCCTGGCATTTTCTCTTATCTCATGGGCATTTTCAGGGGGCAGCTCCTTCCTTCTAGACTTTCTTTTATTATTACGTCTATTTCCCATATTCAATGCATTTTTTAGAAAAACAAAAATATCACCCCTACAAGAATGAACAACAAACAAGATATTAAAACTCGATGTGCATGATTATTAAAGCTCGATGTAGCAATTGATTATGTACAACAGCATCTAGTGAGAATGTTTTCATATAATCTTAAAAGCTATTGGGAATGCCCTACATATAACTACAACAACACCTCTAGGAACTCAGTAGGATGGTATTGGATGGTATTGGATGGTGGTATGGGATGTTAGTACGAGCAAATTCCCTACAAGGGAGAAGCTCATACTCACTTCATTTTCATGGTATGGATGAGGGAAAATAGCCCCAAAAGACTAAGAGTTTTCAATTCTTTAGGTGTTTGTGTGAGTTGTTGTAGTGAAACCATGAGGAATTCAACAAATGTTTGTCTACTAGATGGAGGAATGTGATTATGAAGCGTTATTGGTGGTGATGCAAGTAATTTTTTTTTATTATCTTCATGAAAGGTTGAAAGCATTGCTTGGTGCATGTTGTAGTTTTTTTTGGGTAAGATGTTTTTATTGTCTATGTTGAAGATTAAGAAGAGTAAAATAGATCTATCACACAATTCATGAGGAAAAACAAAATAGATGCCATTCAAACAAGTGAGTGAAGACTAAAATACATTTATCAAGATAAAATTGTCACCATACCTCAAGGATTATGATTTCTCTTTTCTTCAAATGTAAAATGCTCCTTTGATGTTTCCACTATATGTAAGAAGAGTTCATTTGTGTCCAAGTAGCATGAGAATTCAATCCAAGGAGCCAAATAGAGTGCAACTATTGTGTATTCACTCAAATGATCCAAATAGATCCCAAGAGGTGTGTATTCAATCCAAATAGCCAAATAGAACCCCAAATGTTGTGTATTCTATCCAAATGGTCAACGAAGCACCAAATGGTGTATGAATTCAATATAAAATGTAAATGCTTGTCGGACTGTGCGTGAAAAAAACCAACAAAACGTGATGAAGCATGGAGAAAATGCGGGAGAAGAGTGCAGGTGTTTTTTCTAAATTTCATCTTCAGTAGGGATGCACACACGCCAAGGAGTGCGTGAGCGCTGCTAGCGCATGCGCATCCCTGCTGAACGTTGTATAGTTTGGTGGGTAACGTTCACTGCATTTATTACCCAACAAATCTAAATGTGTCGGTTTATTCCTAGAGCCCCTCCCCCATAAAATCCTTTAGGCCCTATTCTAACCCCTAATCCCTAAGTGCATTTAAGTGCTTCTAGGTGTTTAGGGGTTTTGGGGTTAGGGTTATAAGGATTGAAGATTAAGAGTTAAAGGTTATAGGAATTATAGGTAATTTATGGGGTTAAATGTCATCATCATCTTCATCACCATCATCTAAATAGTTTTCATCATCATATGGAGCTTATCTGATTTTGGATATAAGGAGGATATAAGATGATGCTGATGATGATGATGATGATGATGATGGAGATGTTGATGATGATGTTGATGGTGATGGTGATGGTGATGGTGATGGTGATGGTGATGGTGATGAAGATTATGATGATGATGATGGAGATGTTGATGAGGAAGGGGGGGATGACAATGATGATGGAGATGTTGATGGTGATGATGGTGATGGTGATGATGGTGATGATGGTGATGATGATGCAAGGAGGGTTTGATGATGAGGAGGAGGTTCTTCATCTTCGGCACCATCATCATCTTCATCATCATTGTCATCTCCCCCTTCCTCATCAACATCTCCATCATCATTATCATCATCATCTTCATCATCATCACCATCCTCATCATCATCATCATCGTCCTCCTTCATCATCATTGTCATCTCCATGATGATGATGATGATGATGATGATGATGATGGAGATGTTGATGAGGAAGGGGGAGATGAGGATGATGATGATGATGATGCAAGGAGGGTTCAATGATGATGGGGGAAAGGAGTACGATGATGATGATGAGGATGATGGTGATGATGATGAGGATGATGGTGATGATGATGAAGATGATGATGATGGTCATCATCATCATGATCATCATCTTCATCTCCATCATCATCATCATCCTCATCACCATCATCATCATCATCCTCTCCATCACCATCATCATCATCATGAGGATGATGATGAAGATGGCGAGGATGATGATAATGATGGTGATGATGGAGAGGAGGACGATGATAATGACGATGAGGATGATGGTGATGAGGATGATGATGATGATGGTGATGAGGAGGATGATGATGATGGTCATGATGATGACATGATGATGATGATGATGATGATGATGATGGTGGTGGTGGTGGTGGTGATGACGGTGATGATGATGAAGATGTTGACGATGGTGATGATGGTGATGATGATGAAGATGTTGATGATGATGAAAATGGTGATGCAGATGATGATGATGATGATGAAGATGACGATGATGATGGAGATGATGATGATGATAGTGAAGATGAGGGTGATGATGGAGATGTTGATGAGGAAGGGGGAGATGACAATGAAGATGAGGAGGATGATGCAGATGATGACGGTGAAAATGATGATTATGATGATGATGAATACGTTGATGATGATGATGATGGTGATGAGGACATGGTGATGATGATGATGAAGATGATGATGATGATGGAGATGTTGATGAGGAAGGGGGAGATGACAATGATGATGAATAGGAGAATGATGATGATGAGGATGAGGATGAGGATGGTGAGGATGATGATGATGATGGTGATGATGAAGAGGAGGATGATGATGATGATGATGAGGATGATGGTGATGAGGATGCTGATTAGGATGATGGTGATGAGGATGATGGTGATGAGGATGATGATGTTGATGGTGATGGTGATGATGATGATGATGATGATGAGGATGAGGATGAGGATGAGGATGATGATGATGATGGAAATGTTGATGATGATGATCGTGATCATCATCATCATCATGATCATCTTCATCACCATCATTATCATCATCCTCATCACCATCATCCTCATCACCATCATCCTCATCTCCATCATCATCATCTTGTTCATCATCATCACCATCATGATCATCATCATCATCATCACCATCTTCATCACCATCACCATCATCATCCTCATCACCATCATCCTCATCTCCATCATCATCATCATCCTCATCACCATCATCCTCATCATCATCATCATCGTCATCCTCTTCATCATCACCATCATCATCATCATCTCATCATCATCATGATCATCTTCATCACCACCATCATGATCATCCTCATCACTGTTGATGTATATGTAACTTCGGAATGTATTTCACATATATGTATATTGTATTCCTATAGAGATGGTATTATTCCTCTATAAGGAAGTGTCGTCATTTATATTGTAAGTGTCGTAACTTATACTTGGTGGGTTATTAGACCACCTTGTTTGGGGTCGACCCTGTATAAGTCATGTGGGTCAAAGGGTTATTAGACCACCCTATTGGGGGTCTGCCCAGTCAGCATTATGTTATGTGGTTAAGTTCGAGCCTACATGAGTTAGGTAAAAAGGCAAGTCAAGTCAAGTATAAATAGAGTGCGGGAGGCACTCTATTTGCTCACTCACTTCTCACACATGCACTCAAGGAGGAGTGGCGCACTTATGGAGGAGGAGGATCTGCTACTAGGTTATGGCTATCTCTCTTGGTTGGTTGTATCATTGCTCTATCTATCTCTGAGGAATTTATTGGGGTTTTTCACCTTTATGGTTTTCCCCAAGTAAATCTTTGTGTCTCTTGTGTGCTTGCATTATTGTCTCCATGATTGATATGCTGTAAATATGCTATACATGTTATTCTCTCAGTTAAGATCCTAGATCATATTGAAGTAAATTCAGAAAATTTAACATGGTATCAGAGCTAGCCTGAAAGAAGGCATGATATGGCATGTATGACACTTGTTGCACTTACGATGCTAGGGCTTGATATAGCAAAAACCAGTCATCGTAGCACTTTCGCTATAAATCCGTTTTGGCGAAGTTTTCGGATCTGAAATTGTTACAAGCCGAAGATAAGATCTCCAGGTACCTTGTGTCCAAAGGACAAACTCTAATTCGTTGTACTTTGTGATGTATGATCTGTACAATATAGGGTTTATGCCTCTTCCAAATCTGAGTCAAAATCAGGTGACCTTGGGAAAAAGGTCATATCTTGGGCTAGGAAGCTCCAAATGAAATTTCGTAAAAAGTGACAGGTATTACACAGTCTGTAATATCTCAGAAAACGTTTTCAGAGGCCGAAGTTGAACCAGTGACACGTGGCACGCCGTACAAGTTCGCTCTCTTGTATTATCCCATAAACAGGTCACGTTGCGACACTTGGCATAACTCTCTCTCAGAGAGTCCAATTGAGGTCATACCTGTCAGGATGGAAATATAACAGGCCGAGCTATCTCAAAAAACTTTTTTAGAGGCCGAAGTTCAAATAGTGACACGTGGCACGCCGTACAAGTTTGCTCTCCTGAATTATCCCAAAACAGGTCACGTTGCGACATTTGGAATAACTCTCTCTCAAAGAATCCAATTGAGGTCAAACCTGTCAGGATGGAAAGATAACAAGTCAGGATATCTTAGGAAACGTTTTTAGACCCTGTGGATCAAAAAGTTTAGAGTTACACCAGAAACAATCAGGTACATATTTCTGTCAAAACAGAATTATTTTTGAGTACCTTCATTCATGGCTTCCGGAATTTAGGGCTTTGGAGAAAGTTGGAATTTTTGTAATCGGAGACCATGGCTGGATGATACTCATCAAAATAGAAATTTAGAGACCAATATCAGAATTTTTGGTTGGGCAGAAGGCCGGGCTTGATTAGACCCTAGTTTGGGACTTTGATCAGAAAAGTGGAAAATTAGGGCTTCTGTAAAAATGGGAATTTTTGAAATCTGTGACCACGGCTGGAAGCTCCTCAGAAAAATAGAAGCTTAGAGCTTTGGATCAAACATTTTGATTGGGCGGAAGAGTGGGCTTCATCAAACCCAAGTTCAGGGTCACGTCCAGTGAATCCAGAAGTTTCAAAAGCAAAATTGAGGAGTGAAACTTTGCAGTTTTCAAATTCTGAATATACCAGTTTGATCAGCTCATCAAGGCGCATATTTCTATCCTGTCAGAAGTTTGAAATTCAAAGTTTGAATTTTTGGGGTTTCTCTGACAAACCCATATCCATCTCAAGGTCCAGCTCTTGCAAATCAAGTGGATTGGGTTAATCCTAGAAGAAGATGGATTGATCATCTGCATGAGTGAAGAAGTTCCTGTTTCAGAGGGAGATGAGGCTAAGACCTTACATA
Source organism: Larix kaempferi (assembly GCA_027924585.1). Classification (NCBI taxonomy): domain Eukaryota; kingdom Viridiplantae; phylum Streptophyta; class Pinopsida; order Pinales; family Pinaceae; genus Larix; species Larix kaempferi. The sequence goes on along the minus strand of BSBM01001051.1, from coordinate 839,675 downwards.
AGAAGATTACAAGCGATCTCGACAGGTATGACTCATCGAGGTATGTTTCGATATTTGTCCATGATTAAGTTTATGGTATGTTTGTCTTCATGTTATTACGGTCAGTACAATTTTGATTTTAGATTTGTCGTATCACCTTAACAAAATTATGAATGCATGATAGAAGATATTCATTAGTTAGGGTGTTGACACTTATGATTGTACTAATGCATTATGGTGTTGTATGAGGTTTATGTTGTCTACTAACATGAAAGGTACACCAAGAAAGACAAATCATGTTCTAGTCCAAGAACATATGATCATGATAACATGAGGACAAATATTCATCCATTGTCATGGATCTCATAGAAGATCCATTTACGAGGTATGTATAACTTGATTTTGTAATAATTAACCTATGAGATATAGAGGTTACTAGCACAAGTCATTGAAGAAGAACAAGAAGACATCATGTGAGTATGTTAGACATAAATAGCTAGCATGCTAATCCAGGTATGTTTTTCCTATATCAAGCTAGAATCCTACCTTGTGTTAGGATCTTATACTGTTGTTGATAATGATTATTCATGAAGTCATAGGTTTGAATAATCATGGTTGTATGCATATTATGTTTCTTACCATAATTGATGATATGACTAACCAGAAGAATCATGAAGGTATAGGTTTGAATAATCACATGTTTTATGCATAATATATCTCTTATCTTGATTGATGATTCAACTAACCTGAAGAGTCATAGGTTTGAGTAATTACAGGTTTAGACATGTTATGTTTCTTATGATTTGACTAACCTTAAGAATTCTACATAAACCTTGAATGCTAATGCTTATTATTTTCTGTTTGAAATGATCATGACTATACATGCTTGAGATTATTGTGTTTTAATAGTATACTAATGAATGTATGATTTTATATGAGATCACAAGGATAACACAATCATGATACTAATAAGCATGCATAGGAACCAAGGATGAATGTAAGTTCAAGGACAGGTAATCCAGGAAGCAAAGATCAAGAGGGAGTACACTCTAGTGGTTTATGCAAGGATGCAGATATTCAGAGGGAGTTGACCATCTCTCTACATCCCACAACAGAAAGGTGGAGAAGAAGCTACTTCAGATTAGGACTCCAGCAGCTCCTGCAAGGAAGTGAAGACTCAAAGGGAGTCCACCCAACGAACAAACAAAGATAAGTATTTGAATTGTCATTTCTTAAATAATACTGTTCAATAATGTATATACTGATGTTCCTAGAATTAGGTTGTGTATTATGCATATTAGAATAATTGCATTGATGAACAGTATACTCCTAATATGCATGGGTAAGTGGCCTATGGCACTGTACAACATTCCATTGCTACTTATCTAGAATGAAACCTCTTTGCTGACATGTTGGGAGTTGTGCACACTCTTAACAATGTTCTGGTAGAGATTGGAAGGCATCTAGGAAGTTATGGAATATGGATAAATGTTGTATTGAAGCATTGGCTAAGATAATTGCATGACTGTATGGCATATTTCTTTATGTGTAAGAATTTGTTCTGAAAACTATGAGATGTTTTCTGAAAACTATGAGATGTTTTCTAATCATGCAATTTAACTTGTTGTGTAGGAAATATCATATGCCATCTCCTACAAAAGAAGAACTACAACATTTGTTCCAGCAACAAAGATATCTATTGAAGATATTGAAGATATTGAAGTTCCCAAGATCTGGGATGAAGAAATGAAATGCCATGATCCGTCGATCATGAAGAATGATGTTTGGGATGCAATCCCAAGACATGAAGGGAAGTTTGCTATGAATTCCAAATGGAACTATCAGATCAAGCATGTTGCAGATGGCAGCATTGAGAAATATAAAAGTGATGAAATAGAAGATACACTAGATGGATTCAAGACAGCTTCCTTGAATGGTGTAGTTGAAGAAGAAGTGTATGTGAAGCAGCCACTTGGTTTGGAGACACATGATAGGAAATCATATATGTGCAGAACTTGGTATGGTGAAGATAGATTGATTGCCGACACATAGCGGAAGCTTACTACCGAGTTCAAGATGAAGAACTTGGGGATGATGCACTATTTGTTTTTGGCATGGAGGTGTGGCAGAGTGATGGAATCTTCCTTGGACAAGGGAAGTCTATAGTAGAGATCCTGAAGAGGTTCGGAACGATGGATTTCAAGGCCATGGCCACACCTATGGCATCGAATCCGAAGCTTCTATGTGATGCTTCATCTGAGCCGGTTGATGTCTCCATGTATCATCAAGATGATTGGGTCCTTGATGTACCTGACGAACACGAGACCAGACATTTTCTTTGTTGTGAACACATTGGGCTAGTTCCTGACGGATCCGAGGAGTGTCCACCTAGTTGCTGTAAAGCATGTTCTGAGGTACCTGAAGGGTACAATGGATTATGGGCTCAAGTATGAAGCGAATCAAAAGTTTAACCTGCAGGGTTATGTTGATTCAGATTGGGCTGGCAGTGCTGCAGATAGGAAGAGCACATCTGGGTGCTGCTTTAGTATGGGATCAGGTGTGATCTCTTGGTTTAGCAGGAAGCAGTCCTGCGTAGCACTGAGTACAGCTGAGGCAGAGTATGTTGCAACCTGTTCAGCTATTTGTGAGGCAGTATGGCTACGGAAGCTACTGTCTGAGTTATTTGATCTCCTGTTGGATGCTACTGGTATCTTCTGTGATAACCAGAGTTGTGTGAAGCTGTCCGAGAACCCAGTGTTTCTTGACAGGTCGAAACACATAGAGATCAAATATCACTATATCAGGGATATGGTGTAGAGAGGAGCTGTGAAGCTCCTGTATGTTGCGACGGATGAGCAGATTGCAGATGTGTTGACGAAGCCACTAGCCAGGGTGAAGTTCAAGTACTTCAGAGAGAGGCTTGGCGTGCTTCATATCGAGGATACTTTGAGGAAGAAGTGATGGACACATTTGTTGAAGCCATTCCAAGCATGTTGGAAGGGGAACTCTTCACATGGCTATGGATGTAAGCGCTAGATGATGAGCATCAGGATGATGTTCTGGTTTCTGCTTGGATATGATTAGTTGGATCATTATATGTATATATGTATGCATCATGTTGGATGTTGGATATGATCGGTTGGATCATGAGTATGTATTTTGTATATGCATCATGTTGGATGTTGGATATGATCAGATGGATCATGTGTATGTATTTTGTATGAACGCATCATGTTGGATGCTGATGGATACATTGTGTGGATCATGTATCTTTGTATGATCAGGTAGATCATGTATGCCGATGGATACATTGTGTGGATCATGTATCTATGTATACTTGGATGATCGTGGATGACGAGCTTCTCCAGATGACATGCAGCAGGATGTTGCAGTGATGATGATCAGGATGATCATGTGTACATCAGGATGATGTTTGATGAGTATCAGATGATACTTTATGGCCGTGGATCAGGTTGTGCAGGAAAGCATGTAATTTGTGCCCTGGGAGATTTGCAGATGGTCTTTTGAGGTTTTGCCTATGGCATGTAATTCGGTGCCCTGGGACATCTGGCAAATGCTCTTGCGAGGTTTTGCTTGGGAGGACATGTAATTTGTGCCCTGGGAGATCTGCAGATAGTCTTTCGAGTTTTTTCCTATGGCATGTAATTCGGTGCCCTGGGATATCTGGCAGATGCTCTTGCGAGGTTTTGTCCTATGGCATGTAATTTGCTCTTGGGAGATCTGGACAGGATGAAAAAGGCCTCATCAAATGCTTCAGCCAGGTTTTTCCATGACCACATGTAATTTGCTTCTGGGAGATCTGGACAGGATGAAAAAGGCCTCAGATGCTTCAGCCATGTTTTGTGGTGGACCACATGTAATGTGCTCCTGGGAGATCCGACAGGTAGAGCTGTGTGCTCGTAACATCCTGGGATGCTTCAGCCAGGTTTTGTGGTGAGATCACATGTAATGTGCTCCTGGGATATCCGACAGGTGGAGCCGTGTGCTCGTAATAGCCTGGGATGCTTCAGCCAGGTTTTGTGATGGGTCACATGTAATGTGCTCCTGGGAGATCCTACAGGTAGAGCTGTGTGCTCGTAATAGCCTGGGATGCTGCAGCCAGGTTTTGTGACGCACGTAATGAGTCCTGAGAATTCCACAGTATGGCTAGTGATGATGAAGACCTACAGATGGTGGGCCTACATCCAGTATGAAAAAGGACTGGCTCTGTAGAACTTCCTATGACGAGTAGATTCAGAGATTGATTGAGATAGCAACAGCAGTGACGATGATGATGATGACTCGATGACGATTATCTAGTGACGATGATCCAGAGAAGATGACTTGTGCTAGAAGAACTGTGCTATGAAATACCTTCCTAGTTAAGAGGGAGTGTTGATGTATATGTAACTTCGGAATGTATTTCACATATATGTATATTGTATTCCTATACAGATGGTATTATTCCTCTATAAGGAAGTGTCGTCATTTATATTGTAAGTGTCGTAACTTATACTTGGTGGGTTATTAGACCACCTTGTTTGGGGTCGACCCTGTATAAGTCATGTGGGTCAAAGGGTTATTAGACCACCCTATTGGGGGTCGACCCAGTCAGCATTATGTTATGTGGTTAAGTTCGAGCCTACATGAGTTAGGTAAAAAGGCAAGTCAAGTCAAGTATAAATAGAGTGCGGGAGGCACTCTATTTGCTCACTCACTTCTCACACATGCACTCAAGGAGGAGTGGCGCACTTATGGAGGAGGAGGATCTGCTACTAGGTTATGGCTATCTCTCTTGGTTGGTTGTATCATTGCTCTATCTATCTCTGAGGAAGTTATTGGGGTTTTTCACCTTTATGGTTTTCCCCAAGTAAATCTTTGTGTCTCTTGTGTGCTTGCATTATTGTCTCCATGATTGATATGCTGTAAATATGCTGTACATGTTGTTCTCTCAGTTAAGATCCTAGATCATATTGAAGTAAATTCAGAAAATTTAACAATCACCATCATCTGCATCTCCATCATCATCATCTTGTTCATCATCATCATCATCATCATTATCACCATTGTGATCATGATCATCATCATCACCATCTTCATCACCATCATCATCATCATCATCCTCATCACCATCATCCTCATCTTCATCATCATCATCATCCTCATCTCCCCCTTCATCATCAACATCTCCATCATCATCATCTTCCTCATCAACATCTCCATCATCATCATAATCATCATCATCCTCATCGTCCTCATCATCGTCCTCCTCTTCATCAGCTCATCATAATCATCATCACCACCACCATCATCATCATCCTTACCATCATCATCATCCTTACCATCATCATCCTCATCACCATCATCCTCATCATCATCGTCATCATCCTCCTCTTAATCATCATTGTCATCCCCCCCTTCCCCATCAACATCTCCATCATCATCATCATCATCATCATCATCATCATCATCATCAACATCATCATCATCATCCTCATCACCATCATCATCATCACCATCATCATCATCATCACTATCACCATCATCATCATCATCCTCACCATCATCATCCTCATCACCATCATCCTCATCCTCATAATCATCATCGTCCTCCTCTTCATCATCATTGCCATCTCCCCCTTCCTCATCAACATATCCATCATCATCATCTTCTTCATCATCTTCTTCATCATCATCATCATCTTCTTCATCATCATCAACATCATCCTCATCACCATCATCATCATCATCAACATCTTCATCACCATCACCATCATCATCATCATTAGTTCATCGTCATGAATTGATGATGGTGATGATGGTGATGGTGATGAAGATGTTGATGATGATGATGATCATCATCATCATCATAATCATCATCATTAACACCATCATCATCATCAACACCATCATCATCATCAACAACAACATCTTCATCATCATCACCATCATCATCATCATCAATTCATGATGATGATGATGATTATGGTGATGAAGATGTTGATGATGATGACAATGGTGATGAGGATGATGTTGTTGATGATGGATATGTTGATTAGGAAGGGGGAGATGGCAATGATGATGAAGATGAGGACGATGATGAGGATGATGAGGATGATGAGGATGGAGATGTTGATGAGGAAGGGGGAGATGACAATGATGATGGAGATGTTGATAATGATGGTGGTGGTGATGATGATGATGATGATGGTGATGATGATGAAGATGTTGAGGATGATGACAATGGTGATGAAGATGATGATGATGATGATGATGATGGAGATGTTAATGAGGAAGGGGGAGATGATGATGATGATGATGATGAAGAGGAGGATGATGAGGATGATGAGGATGATGGTGATGATGATGAATATCATCATCATCATCATGGTCATCATCTTCATCATCATCATCATGTTGTTACAGCAACATCCCCCCCAAAATTTTGTAGATATTGGGGCCCCTCATTTTTATTTTCCTAAGAAAGTCTGGTTAAAAGGATTAAACCTCCTTTGAAAATATTTTGAACTTAGTTTGCTTCAAGTGGGAACCTATTTTTAAAAAGTTTAAAGTTTTTCTTCTAAGTCAAAACTCAAAAATCTCTCCCGAAACGGCGGGAGAACTTAGGATGTTCACCCGCAACTTCGGAAAAAACGTAAAGTTTTGCCCCGAAACGGCGGAAGCACTTGAAAATTTTTGCCGCAATGGGCGCCCTCTTACCAAGTCCACGGCCATCCACTTTGCGGGAAAGACTTACCAAAATTTTTCGTCATTTGCGGAAAAACTTCCCGAGTCTTTCCGCAATGGCAGAACAACTCAAGAAATTACGCCGCGATAAACTTTCGGGAGAGTCAATTTCGGAAGAACTCGCAAAGTCCTCCTGAAACGTCAGGATAACTCACAAACTTGCGCCGCAAACATCTCTTAACTCGACGAATCCGGAACAACTCGCCAAAGCGGAGCATCTTTCTCATCTCTCCCGCGATAAGCGGATGCCTTGCCAAGTCTCCCACTCTTCGAGAGGAACTCATGAGTTCTAGCCACAACTGCGGACGAAACTCATGAGTCCTTGCCGCAATTGATGGTCATGCTTAAATGCCAAACATGGTGAAATGATCCCACCGTACCTAGGCTTAACCCCATTTTAGAGTCACCACCTACCCAATAAAAATTCCACACGTGTTGGGTTGTATGTAAGGGCGGTGGGGGTTTATTGTCCCCATTGTTAGATTTTGATTCGAAGAACGTTGTTTGGGAGATTGCACAGTTGTACTCCAGCTCAGCGCATTCACTACCATGTCAACCTCGCTCCACCACTGTTTCGTCTCCAGGTAGGTGTTTCTACCGTTATCTTTGTCTTATCTATATGTTGAGTCTTTCTTGGGTGTTTTTCGTTTCATTACGTGGTCGGTAAGCACTCATAGCAATGTATCCTTTAAAAGTTTACGGCCGCTGCGGCTCCCATAGAATTTTCACTACTGGTAGCTAGGAGTCATATCTCATTCCCAGCTGGTCCATGGTTACCAGGTCATTCAAACCTAGTCAGTTCCACTGGCCGTAGCTCTATCATAAAACCTACCTAGGCCGAATCAATGCGTTCAATCCTTTTCCTGTCGAACAAAAGGAAGTGCTAGTCATAACTGACCGAGATACTCAACCGCTCAGTTAGATACCGGTTATCAAAAGCAACTTCGTTCTATGTTTTGTTTGTTTGGATTCCTCATAGGATTTCCCAATCCAAGCCAACATACCATTAGCCGTTAGAAGTGCCTATGATGAAGGACATCCTATCTCCAAAGACTAGGAGGAAAGTGGGTTTTACACGTCGTATGCCTACCTTTTTGGAAGCATTTCAAAAGTTCCTTCCTTCCTTTGCTTCCCTATAAAAATCAAGTTTAATAACCATATTTGTTTCCTTGGATAATCTATGTTTGGTTTGCTTCCCTAGCATGCGGCTTTACAATTCGTTTATATTTATCATCACCATGCTAAAACTATCTTGCTCCATGTTATGCTCTCATAATGTTTTACAATTTTATATTCATTCACATATGGTTGCTGACAGGGATAAGCCACGATGCCAAAAGGTGGTAGAAAGAAAGCTAAAATGATGGATCCAGAGCCAGTGAAACCAAGGATTGAAACTCTTTTCCAGGATACAAAGTGCACCACTGGCGTCCCTCCCGAGGCCAGGTGGGGAGAAGTTTACAGGATGATCAGGGACCAAGACATCTCAGACGTGTTATTATAAGAAAAAAAATCTACTTAAACATCAGGACCTCTAGCATAGCCAGGGATTCTACTCACCTTGAGCTATTCCTGTGCTCAGAACTGATCGGGTGGATATTGGAACATGCCAACCCACAAACAAGAGTGTTGCATGACAGCAAGGGAGAGCCATTCACTTCATTCCATCCAGCTTATATTGCAGCAGCCTACAAATTCTCACATCCCCAGCAGGCATTGAACGATGAATGGTTGGGACAGATGAATAATTTCAAAATAGCTAAGAGGGTGTTAATCACGGGAAAACAACTGAGGTAAAGGGACAATGATGAGTATGACGTTCACAGCCTAAGGCCTCCTTTCAGGTTGATTTCCCTTATGCTAAGCAGAATTTTCGGCATGCCCGATGGGACCGTATATAGGATACAATGGGCCCCCATAATCCATGCCATAGCATTTAAGGGGACTGTGTTTGATTGGGCTACTATCCTCTCAGATAGTCTAGCATCCACTGTGGCCGTAGCTAAGGAAGGTTTGGCCCTGAAAAAGTCAAAGTTTTACATGGCTTCATACCTCATTGATTGTATCTTGGCAAAGCTCCCTTTCCCCAGGTTAGGTTGCTCATGGGATCAGGCCAACACCCCGGTATACACTGCTTATAAACTACTATGGGCTCAAAATTACAGAGCACACTATAAGCTCATATGTGAAGAGTTCATTATGCCTCTGTATGAACAGATGTTCAATGAAGAGCCCAATTTCTTTTCAGAGAATGCCATGAAGGTCATGGAAGGTTATGGATATTTCTACTTCTCAGAAGAGGGTACATATATCAGGATGTTCGGAGGCACTAAGCCACCATACATCCTACCAAAATACGCCACTGATTATGTAGTCCTGGAAGAAGCAGTCAGGCAAGTTTTCCTTGATGGAATAGGGGGAGTTCTTAATAAGCAACACAAGGCTTCCTTCCCTCCTTTGCCTTTCTGTATAGGATCCTATAAATTCTCAGGGGTTGCAACAGCTGAAGAGTTCATCCAGGAGTTGAAAGCTTTTCACTTCGGTGAGGCAATCTTCCATAGAAATTACAAGTGGAGCAAGGTTGCAGAGCATTGCAAAGAGTTTTATGCTCATTTTGAGTATGCCCATTACTATGATGCCGAAGAAGAAGTGTTCAGTGGAATCAGTAACATGACTAAGTTGCAGATTTGTCGTCACGACAGTGGAGCTAACTCTATCTCTGCCACAGCCCGAGAAACCAGTCTGCAGAAAGAAAGGGAAGCCGCTGAAGCCCTGGCTCGTGAAGAACAAAGATTGAAAGAGGAAGCAAGATTGCAAAGAGAAGCTGAGGAATCAAGACAGCAGAAGGAAGCAGAGGAACGAGAGTAGAGGGAGGCAATTGAAAATCAGCAGCAGACTGAAGAAGAAGAAAAAAGGTGTAAAGCTGAAGAGGAACAAAAGGCAGAAGAAGAACTTAAGACCAACGAAGATGCCCAGGCGGGTGGCTCTGGAACCTAAGATATGGAAATAGACCCATCTCAGGTAGTGCAGACCCCACCCATGGAGACATAAGTCCATATAAGAGATCTCCCAATCATCCCTTACACCCCATCTGAAGATCATACTGTGTCCCGATGGGATGAATTTGTGTATTATAAGAAGAGGACGACGATGGTCTTGAAGTCGGAAGAGAGGATAAAGAGACTTTTCCAAGCAGATATTGTCACCCAGTGGGAGACCACGATGATGCAAAATACAAATAAGGCTCCCATAGCCATGGCATCTGCCGCTGTGTCAGTAGCAAAAGCAACAAAAGATAATGTGATCGATATGGTCAAAGAATTTGAGTCAACAAAGAGGAGAGCTCCCATGCTGCAACATACTGTGGATAATGAGCAGCCTTACAGGGATATTGTAGTGAATAAATATAATCGCCTGTCTGCTAATCACAAGGAGTTGTCAGATAAGTATCGCCATCTGGAAGAAGAAAAGGAGCATCTAACAATCCAGATGATGGTTCTAGAAGCGGAAAAGAATGATTCTGAAGCTAGAGTTTTTCATCTGGAAGCAGATAAACAGGAAATGCTTGAACATTTAGAACAAGCAGAAAGCAAAGCGATGGATATGTCTCCCTTTCATGAGCAGTCCTGTGACATTTTGAGACAAATGCATGCCACACAGGAGCTAATTACTGAGGAAGTGTGCAGGCTCAAAACCATGCTAGTTAGATTGAAAAAGGTCGATGCCGAAGCCACCAGGCTTAAAGGAAAATACACTCAGGTTAAAGCAAACATTTTAAGCCAGATGGAGTGGAGAGAAGGGAAGGTGGATTTCCTTAAGCATCTCTCATTCAAATCTGTAGATGGTTTTAAGGAGGATGTAGCTCTCATGGAGTTTTTCCAGAATTGTGGTGCTAAGTTGATGGCTAAAATCCAGGGAACAATGGGGAAAGGCAACAGCCTGTATCAAAAGATTCATGAAGTACATGAAAAATGCAAGCTTATGTTTCCTCAGACCCTGGATGATTTTCCAAGCAAAGAGCAATGTTTGTCAGATTTGAATGAAGAGCTGGGCATTCAAATAGAATATGTAAAAAAGATTGACATATTGGCCACCGATGATCTTCATCACTATATTGGACTGTCATCAGTATACAATCATTTGCTTAAGGAGATCCACCAGGCAGCAAGAGTAGAAGTTCAGGGTATTGAAGCAGAGCTTGGTAAGCATGTGACTTCACAGAAGATACTGATCCCCTCACCTGCAAATGTTGTTGTAAGAGACACTGGTATATGGTTCAGTTATATTGCTGAAGAAGAGAAGAAGGTAGCAGTAGCAGTAGCATCCAATGCAGGCATATCATCCCCAAAGAAGTACCACCCCAAGGATAAACGTGCTAGACATAATGCGTTGTTTTGTTTTTGTCTTCTGTTTTTGTCCCTATGGTTAGAGCGTTGAGTCACTAGGACAGCTGTCCTTTTCTATTTTTGAGAAAGAACTTTACTATGGAAAAGGGCCATGAATTGTTTATTGCTGGGAAAAGTCTTTAAAGGGCAGGTATAAAAGGCCAGGTGGTAGCCCAGGAGGCATTTTGTAAAGATATTAATAGAGGCTCAGGGAATAGTGTAGGGGACTTTTGGCAGGGGAATAGAATTTTCTGAGTCTGTACGAACTACTTCGCACTTGCTCCAAGAAAGTTGGATTTTCCTAATAAGAGCCTGGAGAGGAATTTTTTTTTTGCCTGAGAATAGGTTTTGGACACATGCTGGACTATTCCTGCGGTGTTCATATTTTACAATGAGATCATTATGTGCTGCTGTGAATTATTTATACACTTTGGATGATCTTACATTATTTTCTGTGTAAATGATGTTTTCTCCACATGACTAATTGAATGCTTTGTTATGAATTAAAAGCTATCTTTTATATCTTTAATCTCCTGCTATAGATGTATCTTTATGGTTTAATGGCTATCTGTTGATCTTTGGATGCTCTCTTCAGCACATTACTCATATTTACAGTTTTGCTCCTTGCAAGAATAGATTAGATTTATTTCAGTCTTAGATACATATTTGTTTTAAGCTTTGCATTTAGATTAAAGTAGCTTAGGCACTTGCATATCATCTTAATAATAAAATTTCAAAAAGAATGGTGGATCGGGCCATAACCGGTGTAAAAGAAAGCAAATCTGACGGTTGTTGGAACCGCTAACCGGACGGATTCCCCATACCAAGCGGTGGACAATCTAATTGGGATAGTCTACCGGGGAGAATCCCTTTCTTCTTCATGCTGCGATCTTCAGGGCATCAACAGTTTTTGGTGCTAGAAGGAGGGCCTAAAGTGCATGGCTAATAAAGGAAAATCTCCCACTATAAAAAATGTTACTGAAAACCTGCTTAAAACAGGAATTTCAGACAACCCAAATATTGAAGTAGCAAATCAAGAAAACCCCATTTCTGATTCTGAACCTCAAGAAGTGTTGTATGCTGTGCCTTTTGCAGAAATAGAAGATTTAAGGAGACATACACGATCTTATGTTAGACAACTAGGTGGTTTAAACGCAGTAAATTTCCTCCCTAGGAAAAGTACTCCTAGAAAAGAATGACAGTACATCCGTGATTCGATTCTTGTGCAAAATTTTGAAGAACTTGTGAATTTAACTTTGGAAGAAATTGCAGAACTCCTTAATGAAGTTGATCTTGAAAACCCAAAAAATATTTCAGATCTAGAAAATCTTGGAGAACTTATTACTCCAAAGAACACTCCATTTAATTCACCACACAATTCTCCACCTGATTCTCCACATAGAGACATTGCTGTACCTGCTTGGAGAGTGAGGGGAGCATTGAATCTAGATGGTCCATTCCACAATCTGCCTAAAAATCCAGAGAAAGTCTTGCCTAAATTTGACCTAGGAAAAGCCATTTCTTCTTAAGATCATCTCAAGAGTTTTTATTTAGCCCTGAATCTTTTAAATGTACAGCATGAAGATATAGTTTGTAGGCTTTTTCCATACACATTTGAACCGAAAGTTTCTTCCTGGTATTTTAGCTTACAACCTAGCTCAATTTCCAGCTGGGATGAATTTGAAACATGTTTCTTAAAGAAGTATAGAAATCAAAAGACTGTAGCTACACTCATGAAAGAATTATTGTCCATGAGGATAGAAAAGAAAGAAAAGGTTCAAGACTTCAACCAAAGGTTCACAACACTCTTAAATAATTTCAGCGAAGCAAATAAACCAGCAGAATAATCTCTAGTCGAATATTATACAACAGCTCTTGAAGGGCCTATAGCAATGTTCGTCAAAAGATCTAAGAAGACCACGCTGATAGAAAATTTTGAAGAAGCTAGAAAGGTGGAAGAAGAAGCAGATAGCATTTCCAAACATGCCTTAGATGCAGAGACAAAACCAGCAACTAGTAAAAAAACCTCGCTGCTCACCAAGAATAAAGAAGAGTCATCAGCAGATATGGAGAACGTAGTTAAGATGATGCAGAAATTGTCCAATAAAATTGTAGATCTTGAGAAAGATAAAGCAGCTAGTACATCTAGGAAGCCTTTCAAACCACTCTACAAGAAAAGAGAAGACAATGACCAACCTCTTCCGCCTATGAATACTTCTCCTGTTTTAAATCTGAATGAAATAGGGATGGAAAATTTTTGCACATTTCATCAAGAGCCACACTCGAAGAAGAGCTGCCCACAATGGATTAACTCTATGAGCCTAGTCATGAACCAAATGTTGGATTCATAGATGCCAGATCAAGAAAATCCTCCAGAAGAACCAAGCCCTGAGATTGAGGAACCAACTCTAGATACTACCATGGTGTTATGGGATTGGGTACCTTTAACAGAGTTGAGAGAAGATGATCCCGGGGAAAGCCCAGTCTTTGCTGTAAACATTAACACTCACAGTAAAGGTCCCATTGTAGACTCAGTTCCAAGATCAACTATTCCCAAACCAAAAATTGCAAAAGAATTACCTAGAAGACATATAACAGTCATTCCGCCACAACCCAAAGCTAACCCAATAGTGGCCAAGCAACCAAACATTGAAACAACAGTTCAACAACCAAAGGTCAATTTGAATAAGACAGATCATCAAACTAGAATTGCAAAAGAATGTGATATGGGATATGACATTATTGAAGATATTAAGAAAGCGAAGGCAAATGTTTCAATATTTGATATGTGCACCTTGCCCCAGCAATGAGACAAATTGTTGCAGGCTTTTCAATCCCAACCCAGTAATCCGCTGACAGACACTCAAGAAGACCCTGAAATTAATGAGGCCAGTATCAGCGGGAAATCCAAATTTCAGACATGGCCGTTTCTTTTAACTTTTGAAATTTTCAATCACAATGTGCACAATTGCCTGGTAGATTCTGGGGCATCTTCGAATGTCATGCCACTATCTATCTGTAAAAAGATCAACGGTCAACCAATTCCATCTCCTGCCCAAATTATTCAGTTAGATAGGACTGTTGTCAAAGTTATTGGGGAAATGAAAGATGTCCTCATTAGGTTGTCAACAGATCCTAGAGTTTGTCAGTTTATTGATATAATGGTAGTTGATATTCCTGAAGCCTATGGTTTGATCCTAAGTAGGGACTGGTCCACAAAGTTGAACGGTTACTTTGCTATTGATTGGTCCCATTTGTGGTTGCCTTATCAAAATAGACAGAATCAGATTCAGGTTCTGAGGGAACCACACATGAAACAAAATGTAACTCAACTAGAAGGAAAGAATGAATCTGTGGCCTTCTCATCCTCAGTTTTGGGAAATTATTTCTTAGAAATTGACCCGGGTAATTATCAGTTTGAAACTATTGGCCATGAATCAGATAAACAGTCTGATCTTCTTCATTTTTCTCAGACTGATGATATTGACTATAATATAGTTAATTTAGTCACTGTCTTAGATCATAGAGATACTAACTTAGTTGAATCAAACGATATTTTTTGGACATTATACTTTGACGGTTCTAAAACTTTAGAAGGATCCGGAGCCGGTTATGTTCTGATGGATCCGGAAAGAAATAAGTATTTTCTGTCTTGTAGGTTAGAATTTGATAGTACTAACAACACTGCTGAATATGAAGCATTGGTACACGGATTAAAGAAACCCATCGGTTTAAATGTTAAGTACCTGAAGGTATTTGGCAACTTGGAAATAGTTGTGAGACAGGTAAGAGATACCATTCACTGTCTTTCACCTCATTTGAGGAGTTATCAGGCTGAGGTATGGGATTTAATTATGCATTTTGATGCTTTCAATATAAAGTCTATTCCTAGATTGCAAAATTATGAAGCTGATTTATTAGCAACATCCACTTCAAGATTGGTGCCAACTAATAACAAGTGTTCGATTGAATTAATTTTCAGGCCTTCTATCCCTGACAATATCACAAACTTCAGAGTTTTCGATGATGACGAATAGTTTGTCAGTTTTTTAACAAACAAAGATATATTTCAAGAGGCTGTGATTGATGAAGAAGAACACGATTCTGACTTACAAAAGAAAGATACGACTAAAGGAAATTTCATCCCCAAAGGGGTGAGGTCGCTTGAATTACTATTTGATCTTCAGAACAAGTTCAAAAGGCCAACAAATACCAAGACCAACAGTTCATCAATGCAGCATGAGTTAGTTAATCTGGGCACCGAGGCTGAACCAAAGTTTGTCAACCTTGGCAAATGTTGTTCACCAGGAGAAAGAGATAAGTTCATCAAGCTATTTCGACAATATAAGGATGTTTTTGCATGGAATTATGAAGATATGAAAACATATGACGTGCACATTATTCAGCATGTCATACTAATGAAAGCGGGTGTCAATCCATTTCAGCAGCAATTAAGAAGGATGCATCCTACTCTGGAACCTCTGGTTCAAAAGGAATTGAAGAAGCTACTGGACGCTAAAATAATCTTTAAGGTCCGGCATTCTGAGTGGGTTGCTAACTTAGTTCCCATGAGAAAGAAGTCATGAGAGATAAGACTATGTGTTGACTTCAGAAATTTAAATAGGGCTTCAGATAAAGATAACTATCCCGTCCCTTCAATGGAACAAATTCTTCAAATGGTGTCAAGATCTGAGCTATTCTCCCTTCTTGATGGCTTCTCTGGTTACAATCAAGTGTTAGTAATTGAAGAAGACCGTCTCCAGAATACTTTCCGCACTAAGTGGGGAACGTTCGCATACCAAAGGATGCCCTTTGGCCTAATAAACGCAGGAGCCACATTCCAGTGAGCAACGGATATCGCCTTCTGAGGATTGGGTGGCCATTGTGTTGTTGTCTATCTAGATGATGTGACAGTTTTTTCGAAGAAAAGGGAAGACCATGTTGTTCATTTGAAGCATATTTTTTATTGTTGTCAGAAATATGGTATCTCATTGAATCCCAAGAAGAGTGTGTTTGTTGTTCCCGAAGGTAAACTATTGGGCCATATCATTTCCAAAAGAGGAGTATCAATAGACCAAGAAAGAGTACAAGCTATCAATAAAATTCCAATGCCTCATAACAAGAAATCGATGCAGTCATTTATGGGAACTATCAATTTTGTCCGAAGATTTGTCCTCGATTTCACTCAAATTGTCAAACCTTTGCAGCAAATGGTCAAGCAAAGCATACATTTCAAGTGGACAGACTTAGAAAAGGATGCATTCAGAGACATTAAGGTAGCCATAGCTAAGGCTCCTTCCTTAAGAAGTCCATATTTCGACAAAAAATTTATCTTGTATACCTTTGCTTCAGATGACTCACTCGCAGCGGTGCTCACGCAAAAGGTAGAGTTAGGGAATGAATACCCAATCTCGTTTATGAGCACTGGTCTTCAAGGTACTGAACTGAATTATCCTGTGGTCGACAAACATGTGTATGCTGTCTTCAAAGAAGTCAAACAGTTCAGACCATATATTCTTAAGAGAAGAACTAAAGTTATAGTTCCTCACCCAGTGGTCAGATCCCTTTTCGTTCAAAAGGAATTGGGAGAAAGAAGAGGAAACTGTGTCACAACTCTTCAAGAATATGATTTAGAATTTAAACCAGCCACCATCATCAAGGGACAAGGCTTGTGTAAATTTCTTACAGAGCATCCGATTGATGAAGAGCTGAACTGGAAGAATGAAGCTGAATTGAATTCAGTTGAAGTTTGTCCCATTTTCACAGCTCCTGAATCGTGGTATAGAGATCTAGTGCATTATTTGCAGCAGGGATATCTACCAGAATACTGGAGTTCTAAGCAAAAAAGGGCACTCCATTTAAAATCAATAGCTTATCAAATTATTGACGGTATACTTTTCAGAAAAAATTATGATGGAATTTTGCTTAGATGTCTCTAAAAGGAGGATGCAAGTAAAGTTGTCAAAGAATTGCATGATGGCCCCGCTGGTGGACATTATTCGGGAGAGACGACAGCTCAAAAAATACTCAGAGCTGGATATTATTGGCCCACCTTATTCCGAGATGCTCATGCTTATGCCTGGAATTGTGATATATGCCAAAGAAGTGCTGGGAAATTACCTAAGGCAGCAGGACCTTTGCAGCCGGTTATTATCTCTAAACCTTTTGAACAATGGGGAATAGATGTTATTGGAGAGATAAACCCAAATTCTTCTTTACAACATCGATACATCCTGATGGCTCTCGACTACTTCACCAGATGGACAGAGGCTATCCCATTGCGCAAGATCAATGAAGATGCAATCATCAGTTTCTTGAAGGAAAACATCATAACCAGGTTTGGAGTTCCAATTTCCCTAGTATTTGATAATGCCACCTATTTCTTGTCATTTAAAATAAATGAATATGTTTATGAATGGGGAATTAAACTGCATTATTCAGCCAATTACTACCCTCAAGGAAATGGATTAGCTGAATCTTCAAACAAAAATCTCATCTGAATTCTCAAGAAGATTGTGATAGAAAATCAGCGAAGTTGGCATATAGCTCTCCCAAACGCCTTATGGGCAGATAGGGTGACTCCAAAGAACACATTAGGGGTTTCCCCTTACAGTCTCATCTATGGCAAGGAAGTTATTCTCCCCCCCAACATCTTGCTCCCATCCTTACAGTTGTCTCAATCCTCTCGAGGATCTAGCAGTCAGGTTCTACAATCCATAATTGATACCTTGCTTCAACTTGAAGAAGCCTGACAGAGGTCCAAAGACCGATTCCATCAACACCAAGACATAGTCAAAAGGTGGTTTGATAAAAGGAAGTATGGGAAAAGAAGTTTTGAAGTAGGAGATTTAGTTCTAAAATGGGATCATAATCATGAAGGCAAGGGAATGCACATAAAATTTCAACACTTATGGATAGGCCCTTACCAAATTTCTGCAAAGCTCGGCTCATCCACTTACAAGTTGACAGACCTCCAGGGAGAGGAAGTAACCCTTCCTCTCAATGGCCTCACCTTGAAACAATACTTTGCATAGTCTTGTGGAGACTTGTTGTAAATAAATGAAAGCTTTCCTTTTGTTTTGTTTTACTTTGATTTACCTTCGTTTTCCTTATGTCAGATAAGTTGTTTTCTTTTCTCAGCATTTGAGCCTATTTTGTTCATTTTTTTTTTCTGAAGCACCTGGAATTGGGCCTCTAGCGAATTTAGATCTCTCGAAGAGATCTCACAACTCGGGAAGCGGAAAATACCCTCAAATGAAAGTTTATCCTTGCATTTTTTGCTTTGCTAGTTGTTCTCTAGAATGAAGAGACCACTTCCTGTTGGTCAAACTAACCCTTGTTTAAATAGCAGAGATCTATGATTATCTTTATTACTATCCTCGGGCTCCATCCACTCTCACACTTAAAAGCATCTCAAGAAGGTCACTGAAGTCGGACCCATGGAAAGTAGCACATCTCGAAGGCATAGGGTATTGAATTGACTCCATGCTGCAAATCTAAGAGCCAAAAGGGCTGATAATCAAGGGTTTTGTTCTCCAGAGATTCTCGCCTCAATCAAAGCATGGCTGAGATAAAAGCAAAGCGTACTAGTCAGGAAAGCCGTCCAAAAGACTCAGCTCATTCAAAGCTCCTCTCTGTCCGTGAGGCTTGATAAATCAATAAAAATCTCTAGCTCACACAAAAGGACATTATGGATTGAGGAGCCGAAATAAAAGATTGTGCTTTAAAGAAAATATTTCTGGAAGGCCCAAACAGTAAAGCTGTCAAATGTATGAACATCCAAAAGGATGCAAGTGGCATGGGATTGAAGAACAAAAGCAATAGTGTCTGTGAGAATTTGTTGCAAATCCTGTGGAGTCCGATAGCAGTGGCCATATGAAAGATGAATCTTCTCAAATGAACCCCATATGTTAGCCCTTTGAAAGTTTTAAAGATGTCTTCATCAAAGCTCCCCTTTTCCAATGGCCAACAGATAGAGTGACTTCTTCCTTTGCCGAGATTCGAATGCTCAACTAAATATTGCATATAAGATGGATAGTTTTTAAGAAAGTTTCTAATTAACGAGAAGGATTTTTTCAGAGATCTGTGTCCGCCAGTGATTCGACAATTGTTGTTGCAGCAACATCCCCCCCAAAATTTTGTAGATATTGGGGCCACTCCTTTTTATTTTCCTAAGAAAGTCTGGTTAAAAGGATTAAAGCTCCTTTGAAAAGATTTTGAACTTAGTTTGCTTCAAGTGGGAACATGTTTTTAAAAAGTTTGAAGTTTTTCTTCTTAGTCAAAACTCAAAACTCTCTCCCGAAACGGCGGGAGAACTCGGGATGTTCACCCGCAACTTTGGAAAAAACTTAAAGTTTGTCCCTGAAATGGCGGAAGCACTTGAAAAGTTTCGCCACAATGGGCACCCTCTTACCAAGTCCCCGGGACATCCACTTTGTGGGAAAGACTTACCAAAAATTTTCCTCATTTGCGGAAAAAATTCTCGAGTCTTTCTGCAATGGCAGAACAACTCAAGAAATTACGCCGCGATAAACTTTCGGGAGAGTCAATTTCGGAAGAACTCGCAAAGTCCTCCCGAAACATCGGGATAACTTACGAACTTGCGCCGCATACGTCTCTTAGCTCGACAACTCCGGAACAACTTGCCAAAGTAGAGCATCTTTCTCATCTCTCCCGCAATAAGCGGATGCCTCGCCAAGTCTCCCGCTCTTTAAGAGGATCTCATGAGTTTTGGCCACAACTGTGGACGAAACTCATGAGTCCTTTTCGCAATTGATGGTCATGCTTAAATGCCAAACATGGTGAAATGATCCCGCCGTACCTAGGCTTAACCCCTTTTTAATTTCGCCACCTACCCAATTAAAAGCCCACACGTGTTGGGTTGTATATAAGGGTGGTGGGGGTTTATTGTCCCCATTGTTAGATTTTGATTCGAAGAACGTCGTTTGGGAGATTGCACAATTTTACTCCAGCTCAACGCATTCACCACCGTGTCAACCTCGCTCCACCACTGTTTCGTCTCCAGGTAGGTGTTTCTACCATTATCTTTGTCTTATCTATATGTTGAGGCTTTCTTGGGTGTTTTCCGTTTCATTACGTGGCCGGTAAGCACTCATAGCAATGTATCCTTTAAAAGTTTACGACCGCTGTGGCTCCCATAGAATTTTCACTGCTGGTAGCTAGGAGTCATAGCTCATTCCGAGTTGGTCCATGGTTACCAGGTCATTCAAACCTAGTCAGTTCCACCGACCGTAGATCTATCATAACACCTTCCCAGGCCGAATCAATGCGCTCAATCCTTTTCCTGTCGAACAGAAGGAAGTGCTAGTCATAACTGAACGAGATACTCAACCGCTCAGTTAGATACCGGTTATCAAAAGCAACTTTGTTCTATGTTTTGTTTGTTTGGATTCCTCATAGTATTTCCCAATCCAATCCAGCCTACCATTAGCCGTTAGAAGTGCCTATGATGAAGGACATCCTATCTCCAAAGACTAGGAGGGAAGTTGGTTTTACACGTCGTATGCCTACGTTTTCAGAAGCATTTCAAAAGTTCCTTCCTTCCTTTGCTTCCCTATAAAAATCAAGTTTAATGACCATATTTGTTTCCTTGGATAATCTATGTTTGGTTTGCTTCCCCATCATGCGCCTTTACAATTCGTTTATATTTATCATCATTATGCTAAAACTATCTTGCTCTATGTTATGCTCTCATAATGTTTTACAATTTTATATTCATTCACATACGGTTGCTAACAGGGATAAGCCACGATGCCAAAAGGTGGTAGAAAGAAAGCTAAAAGGATGGAGCCAGAGCCAGTGCAACCAAGGACTGAAACTCTTTTCCAAGATACAAAGTGCACCACTGGAGTCCCTCCCAAGGTCAGGTGGGGAGATGTTTACGGGATGATCAGGGACCAAGACATTCCAGACGTGTTATTAGAAGAAGAACAAATCTAATTAAACATCAGGACCTCTGGCATAGCCAGGGCTTTGACTCGCCCTGAGCTATTCCCATGCTCATAACTGATTGGGTGGATATTGGAATATACCAACCCACAAACAAGAGTGTTTCATGACAGCAAGGGAGATCCATTTGCTTCATTCCATCCAGCTTATATTGCAGCAGCATACAAATTCTCACGTCCCCAACAGGCATTGAATGATGAATGGTTGGGACAGATGAATAATTTTGAAATAGCTAAGAGGCTGTTAATCACGGGAAAACAGCTGAGGAAAAGGGACAATGATGGGTATGACATTCAGAGCCTAAGGCCTCCTTTCAGGTTGATTGCCCTTATGCTAAGAAGAATTTTCAGCATGCCCGATGGGACCGTATATAGGATACAATGGGCCCCCATAATCCATTCCATAGCATTTAAGGGGACTGTGTTTGATTGGGCTACTATCCTCTCAGATAGTTTAGCATCCACTGTGGCTGCAGCTAAGGAAGGTTTGGACCTGAAAAAGTTAGAGTTTTACATGGCTTCATACCTCATTGATTGTATCTTGGCAAAGCTCCCTTTCCCCAGGTTTTGTTTCTCATGGGATTAGGCCAACACCTCAATATACACTGCTTATAAAATTCTATGGGCTCAAAATTACAGAGCACACTATAAGCTAATTTGTGAAGAGTTCATTATGCCTCTGTATGAGCAGATGTTCATTAAAGAGCCCAATTGCCTTTTATAGAACGCCATGAAGGTCATGGAAGGTTATGGATATTTCTACTTCTCAGAAGAGGGTACCTATATCAGGATGTTCGGAGGCACTAAGCCACCATACATCCTACCAAAATACACCACTGATTATGTAGTCCTGAAAGAAGCAGTCAGGAAAGTTTTCCGTGATGGATTAGGGGGAGTTCTTAATAAGCAACACAAGGCTTCCTTCCCTCCTTTACCTTTCTGTATAGGAGCCTATAAATTCCCAGGGGTTGCAGCAGCCGAAGAGTTCATCCAGGAGTTGAAAGATTTTCACTTTGGTGAGGCAATCTTCCATAGAAATGACAGGAGGAGCAAGGTTGCGGAGCATTGTGAAGAGTTTCATTTTGAGTATGCTTATTACTATGATGCTGAAGAAGAAGTGTTTAGGGGAATCAGTAACATGACTGAGTTGCAGATTTGTCGTCACGGTAGTGGAGCTAACTCTAGCTCTGCCACAGCCCGAGAAACCAGTCTGCAAAAAGAAAGGGAAGCAGCTAAAGCCCTGGCCCATGAAGAACAAAGATTGAAAGAGGAAACAAGATTGTAGAGAGAAGCTGAGGAAGCAAGACAACAGAAGAAAGCAGAGGAACGAGAGTAGAGGGAGGCAATTTAAAATTAGCAGCGGGCTGAAGAAGAAGAAAGAAGGCATAAAGCTGAAGAGGAACAAAAGGCAGAAGAAGAACTTAAGACCAACGAAGATTCCCAGGCGGGTGGCTCTAGCACCAAATATATGGAAATAGACCCATCTCAGGTAGTTCAGACCCCACCCATGGAGACAGAATTCCATATAAGAGATCTCCCAATCATCCCTTACACCCCATCCGAAGATCATACTGTGTCCCGATGGGATGAATTTGTGTATTATAAGAAGAGGAAGGCGGTGGTCTTGAAGTCGAAAGAGAGGATAAAGAGACTTTTCCAAGTAGATATTGTCACCCAGCAGGAGACCACGGTGATGCAAAATACAAATAAGGCTCCCATAGCCATGGCATCCGCTGCTGTGTCAACAGCAAAATCAACAAAAGATAATGTGATCGATATGGTCAAAGAATTTGAGTCAACAAAGAGGAGAGCTTGCATGCTGCAACATACTATGGCTAATGAGCAGGCTTACAGGGATCTTGTAGTGAATAAATATAATCGCTTGTCTGCTGATCACAAGGAGTTGTCAGATAAGTATCACCATCTAGAAGAAGAAAATGAGCATCTGACAATCTAGATGATGGTTCTAGAAGCGGAAAAGAATGATTCTGAAGCTAGAGTTTTTCATCTGGAAGTAGATAAACAGGCAATGGTTG
This sequence comes from Larix kaempferi, assembly GCA_027924585.1. NCBI lineage: Eukaryota > Viridiplantae > Streptophyta > Pinopsida > Pinales > Pinaceae > Larix > Larix kaempferi. The sequence continues at coordinate 816,560 of BSBM01001051.1, read as the reverse complement.
AATAGCTAGAGCAAGCAGAAAGCAAAGCGATGGATATGTCTCCCTTTCATGAGCAGTCCTGTGACATTTTGAGACAAATGCATGCCACACAGGAGCTGATTACTGAGGAAGTGTGCAAGCTCGAAACCATGCTGGTTAGATTGAAAGAGGTCGATGCCGAAGCCACCCGTCTTAAAGGCAAATACACTCGGGTTAAAGCAAACATTTTAAGACAGATGGAGTGGAGAGTAGGGAAGGTGGATTTCCCTAAGCATCTCCCGTTCAAATCTATAGATGGTTTTAAGGAGGATGTAGCTCTCATGGAGTTTTTCCAGAATTGTGGTGCTAAGCTGATGGCTAAAATCCAGGGAACAATGGGTAAAGGCAACAGCCTAAATCAAAAGATTCATGAAGTACATGAAAAATGCAAGCTTATGTTTCCTCAAACCCTGGATGATTTTCCAAGCAAAGAGCAGTGTATGTCAGATTTGAAGGAAGAGCTGGGCATTCAAATAGAATATGTAAAAAAGATTGATGTACTGGCCACCGATGATCTTCATCACTATATTGGACTGTCATCAGTATACAATCATTTTCTTAAGGAGATCCACCAGGCAGTAAGAGTAGAAGTTCAGGGTATTGAAGCAGAGCTTGGTAAGCATGTGACTTCACATAAGATCCTGCTCCCCTCACCCACAAATGTGGTTGTAAGAGACGATGGTATATGGTTCAGTTATATTGCTGAAGAAGAGAAGAAGGCAACAACAACAGTAGCAGCCAACGCAAGCACATCATCCCCAATAGAAGTACTAGCCCAAGGATAAACGCGCTAGACATAATGCATTGTTTTGTTTTGGTCTTCTGTTTTTGTCCCAATGGTTAGAGCGTTGAGTCACTAGGACAACTGTCCTTTTCTATTTTTGAGAAAGAATTTTATTATGGAAAAGGGCCACGAATTGTTTATTGCTGGGAAAAGTCTTTAAAGGACAGGTGTAAAAGGCTAGGTGGCAGCCCAGGAGGCATTTTGTAAAGATATAAATAGAGGCTTAGGGAATAGTGTAGGGGACTTTTGGCAGGGGAATAGAATTTTCTGAGTCTGTACGAACTACATTGCACTTGCTCCAAGAAAGTTGGATTTTCCTAATAAGAGCCTAGAGAGGAAATTTTTTTTTGCCTGAGAATGGGTTTTGGATGCATGATGGACTATTCCTGTGGTGTTCATATTTTATAGTGAGATCTTTTTGTGCTGCTGTGAATTATTTCTACGCTTTGGATGATCTTACATTATTTTCTATGTAAATGATGTTTTCTCCGCATGAGTAATGGAATGCTTTCTTATGAATTAAAAGCTATCTTTTATATCTTTAATCTCCTGCTGTAGATGTATCTTTATGGTTTAATGGCTATCTGTTGATCTTTGGATGCTCTCTTAAGCACATTACTCATATTTACAGTTTTGCTCCTTGCAAGGATAGATTAGATTTATTTCAGTCTTAGATACAGATTTGTTTTAAGCTTTGCATTTAGATTAAGGTAGCTTGGGCACTTGCATATCATCTTAATAATAAAATTTCAAAAAGA